>VXAZ01000576.1:0-16510 GCA_013399875.1 Gymnorhina tibicen
TGGAGGAGACATGGCAGAGAATTGGAGTGCCACTGGAGTGAGCCATTTCCCCAGCCTACCCCCAAGAAATGCTTCCTTTTCTAGCACAGTGTGCTGGCCTAAAAGTCTGTTGGATGCCCAGCAGCCCCAGCTTGGGAATGTACACATTTGCTGGTTGGCCAAGCCCTTGCCAAAGACTACTTACTTTCTTCAGTCTGGAGGTGCCACTTCCCATGATCACATCCTGCATGGCAGCACAATCCTCTGCATTATAGGAGTCAGCATTTGCCATGCTCTCAGGGGCCATGATGATATTGTCTTCATGATCAATAGGCTTATGCAAGTCCAGAAACATCTTAGGGCAGGGAAAAGAGGAATGTCACATCCAGCGCTCCGCAGCAGTGCTTGGCTGAGCAGCAACAGCAGATCCAGCCCAAGCAGGGACATCTGCAAGTACCTGTGCACTTCTGTGAAAGATGCAGTGGGTGTGCTCCTTCTCTTCTGGCTGTTTCTCAACTGGATTTGGCAAAAAGCAAGTAGAGTCAGAGCTGAGGGACTGCAGGAGAGGCTGGAGAACACAGCCGAGCCCTTCACTCGCCAAGGAGGGCCAGCTCTCAGAAAAGGGCTAGTGGGGACACCAAATCCCTGTCTCTCTGGCTGCAGGTTGGGGCTGAGGGTGCCCAGTGGATGGAGGAGGGATAATGGGGGAATCAGCCCCATTCCCATTTCCCCTTCTTCCCTCAGGATGTCCACAGTGGATGGGATGGCCCAGCTGAGCCACTTACCTGCCTGCAGCAGCTGGACTCCCTCCACTTCTTCAGGCTGTTTTGCTGGAGCAGCCCCAGGGCTTCTATCATCCTCCTCCTCCTCCTCCCCCTCCTCCCCTTCCCTTCCCTTCACCAAGGTCAATTTGGGCATGCTTGGAGTTGTCTCCACTGGGGGTTCTCTCTGTTCTATCCTGCTGGACCTTGGGCTTTGAGGGCTTCACCCACAGGNCCCTCCTCCCCTTCCCTTCCCTTCACCAAGGTCAATTTGGGCATGCTTGGAGTTGTCTCCACTGGGGGTTCTCTCTGTTCTATCCTGCTGGACCTTGGGCTTTGAGGGCTTCACCCACAGGGATGGGAGATGTCCTGGAAAAGTGCTGAAGATATGGGTCAGCAAAACATGAGGTGGCTATGCAGGGCCTCCTTGCAGCACCACTCTGTCCCTTCCTGTCCTGTTGTGTCCTCCAGGGTTATGTGGGTGGATGCTTTGGCACCAGAGACGGGTCACAAAATGCCCATATTGTGGTGGGTCACAAAGGGCCCTATGACACATGACATCCAATTGGCAGTGCCTGTATCACAGTGGGTCACACAGGGGTCCATGGCATGTGCCATCCAATTATCAGTGTCCATATCATGGTGGGTGGTTGCTATGAACACGTTTATTGATGGAGAGATCATGTTCATACAGAGGAAGTCAGAACTATGGGCATGTGTTGCTTTGAGGATGTCTCCAGCCATGTTCTTTACCTGGATTCTCTGTCTCATCCTTTCTCAAGCCACTATGTCTTCATCCGGGGTTCTCATGTTTTTCCCAATGGGTCAGACTGCAACTTCCCCACAGGCTTCTCTTCCTACAGTCCAAACAGAGAGGGAGACAAAACACACTACATCAAAGTTACCTCGTTTGTACACGATAAAAGGACAGTACAAGCACAACCCAGAACATCTTTACCTCAGCAAAGCATCAACACAGGTGACCATGCCAGGAGTGTGGATCGTGGGTGCCTCTGCCACACTCTACCCCAGAACCACAGTCATGATCTGACCAGTGTCTTTGGAGTGGTGGTGCCTCCAAAGCTAAAAGCAGGTGCAATGCTATTGAGTTGCAATGCCTACTATAGATCATCATTCTCCAAGTACCATTAGCAATGAACAATTGATCAACAGTAAGAACAATAAGCATGCAGTAATAACCAACATCATAGGAACAATTAACGGTAGCAATGGACAAACAGGGATGGGAGTGCCATCTTAGGATTTTATGGGGACATCTAACATGTGGAGAGGAGGCAGATGAGGAATGTTTGTGGTGGGTTCGGCCTCAGTCATTGTGGCTGTCAGTCATGAGGACTCCACCTCAGAGGTGGGGAGCTCCTCCTTTGGGGAGCATTCCGAGGGCGAGACTGAGGTCTGAGACCTACCCACTTCTCCAGAAGGTTCTGTTACATTTGACGTTTCATTGGTTGTTATACGTTGTACCCTCCCCTATGAAAATTTTATTGGACCCTGAACCCCTGTGCCCTCCCCTTACCTGTGTCCCTATTGGTCAGGACCCTGGACCCCTCCCAGTTTACCTCCCCTTAAGAACTCTTGCACAGACCCTCAATTTCCAGAGGTCTCCCTCTACATCTCCCTCAATGTCTCCCTCTCGGTTGTCCTTACCTCTTCCTGCAATAAAAGGAGACTATGGGGGAGACCCCCTCCCGCAGGCCTTTGCCTCCTGAGGCTCTTTTTCTACGCGCCTCACTCGCTTCTCTCCTGGAGCCGCCTCACGTCAGTGTGAGACAGCCACACCTTGCCCTGCAGCGGCACCCCCTAAATAGGGGCTCACAGGAGCCAGCATCTGGTCAGAGGGCAGCCAGGCAACGCCAGGCAACAAATGTTAATTGCATATGTCTGTTTTCAGGGCACATTGATGTCACAGGTGGGGTTTAAGGGACCTGATAAAGTGACAGAATATTTGCAAGGATAATGGTATAGCAGCTCTGGAGAGGAGCAACTTATTCCAGTGTGTTGGGTTCTGGCTACTCTTTACTGGACACAGTTCAATACTAGACAGCACTCTCAGGGGCAAGAGGAGGAAAGCACACCAACAGGCACTGTGGCCAAACTGCAGCTGAACCAGAGGAGCAACTTGGGCTGGTAGCAGTCTGAGAACAGAAAAAGAAATCCAAGACCATTTTGCTTAGAGATGGATGAAGAAGGAAATAGGGCCCTCACAAGAGGACCAAGAGTCAGGGTCAGAGATAATCACCCAATCCCTATCCTTGGGTGAGCTGTGAGTTATGTAGATAGATTTCAACCACCAGCCAGGTGAGCCCCTGGTGACCTGGATGCTCCAATGCTGCAATATTACAGCCCATGATACGAAACCAGATGGTAATGAAGCCAAGCAACTGGAACCCCTGTCCCAGGACAGGGGACAAGGGGATTGGGAATAGGACAGAAACATTCAACTTCTTGAGGTGACTCCTGTCAAGCGTAATGAAAAGGTATTCTCTCAAGGATGATCTAATGATACACCCAAGCAGGTGGAATGCCATGGAGAAAGGCATCTGGTGCCTAAGAGAATTAGCTGTGCTGAGGGTAATCTATAAGGATTCAAATAACAAGCAACCCCCTGTAGATCCATATGAGGTCCAGCATAAACAACTGTCGTGGTTTAGGAATGGTACTCCCCAATTTAGTGCTTCCACTGAGACTCTAAACTACACTGCTGCTTGCTCCATTCCCATCCCCCTTCCCCTCCCTTTGCGGGTGGCTGGGGAGGAGAATTGAAGGTACAAAAGGTAAAGATCACGTGTTGAGATAAGAACAATTTACTGAAAACAGCAATGAGATGAGGAAGTGAAGGGTAACAGCAATATTAATAACAAAAGTGTATAAAAAGGAGAGTGATTCGCATGCAAAATGCTCACCACAGAGCTGTGGCTACACCACCCCAACTGCTCTCTCCCACTTGGAACAAGAACCACACATACTTAACTTAAAGAAACCCCTTTTCTTTGGAAGAGACTCCTTTCCCCCATCCCCAGAAAATGATGTGAGGTGATATAGAACCATGGAGTCTCGGTTGGTGAGGTATTGCCAACACCGCCCTGTTGTAGCATCAGTACCTGTTGTTCTTCAACCTTCAATGGTCCCAGAGCAGAAGGGTCTTCTGAGAGGCTAGGCAAGGTATTCAACTGTCTAGTTTCTTCTGCTTCTATAGCAGCTATTCCAAAAAGCTCAGTGAGGCCCTTTTGGGTCTTTGAAATACCCACTTCTGAGGTAATCTGTGCCAAGAATACAGAGGGCCTCTGGGCCAGTCACAGTGGGGTGGTTTTGCCACTCATTCCCAGTCAAGCTCACTTCAGCTTCCAGTACAGTCAGCTGTTAATGATTCCCCTGTCACCCCAGAAACAAAGATTCTGCCTCTACATATCTCGATGGCGTCAGGGTACATTGTGTGCTGCTGTCAACTAAAGTCTCATATTCTTGTGGTTCTGATGTAACACGCCGCCAACATCCACATAGTCCAACACATCTGATTATCCCTCTCCTCCATCTGGCTAGAGGCTGGGCCTCTCTAGTCCTGTCATGGTATTCGTTGCTCGTTCCCTGGAAATATGACTTGGGAATCCCTTCAAGAGCATTGGACATAACATTGTCTCTTCTATTCTGCCTTGGGGCTTGCCCACAGAAAACTGGAGCAGCGTTTATCTTTAAAATGTTTCCTGTGGTAGTCATTCCTCCTCTCAACTCACGTACCCTTGCTGCTAGGGCAGAGCTGAGTTTTCCATCCCAAGTCCTCATGTCTTCTCCATGTTCATGCAGGTAAAACCACAGGTTACCTCATGGAGTGTACCTTTTCTCCCCATCCAGCGGGTGCCTACTCCTAATAGCAGAGACTCTGGTCTGTATTGCTGGGGTAAGGAAAATTTCCTCTTTAATCTCCTCTTTAAATTTCTGGTGCCCCTCTTTAATTTCCTTTTCTAAATACTGGAAATCCTTGGTCATTCTTTCCATGGATGAAACGTACGCCCATAAAAGGGTGGAGATAGCTTCTTCATATGTCCAGAATCTGCCAACCAAAATGCCCACTTTTCTTTTCCCTCCTTCCATGCCACCACTCCCAATGAGCTGGCATATGGCTCTAGTGCATTCAGTACAAAATTCTGCCATGTTTTGTGTACACTGGATGCTGTCTGAATTATTAGGGAATTGCATGTTATCTGAAAGGATTATCTGCAGCACATCTGATAATCTGAGGTACCAGATACCTCGCTACAGTGTGTTCCACCTGTCTTGGTGTACTGCAAGGTCTTCTTGCAAAGGTATCTTTCCCTCACGCTTGATAAGAGTTACCTTCAGCGGGTGAGAGTTTCTGGTCTTTTCTCAAGCCCCACACTGGATGCAAGAAATGTGGTGGTTTAAAACCCAGCTGGGAAATTAAACCCACTCAAGCTGCTCTCTTTCCCCCACTCCTTCTGATAACACAGGACCTCTAGGAAAGATTATAAATTGGAATAACAATTTACTGAAAATCACAATAACTGCAACAATATTAATAACAAAGAGTGTACCAGAAAGAGAGGGTGTTTTATCCCAAAGAAGGGTGTTCACCACCAAACCTCCCCACAGGCAGGACTCAGCATGCTCTCCAACAAGGGCAATATGACCAAAAGACAGCTTCCACAGCTTAACTTTCCTCCCGCCATACACTGGAAACATTGGAAAGCTAGGATGAGGAATCATGCTGCTGAAGTGTCAACTCTGTGGCACCTGGCAATGCTTGGGCCCCAGTGTAGCTCTCTGGTGCAGTGGCATAGTCCCAGTGCAGGGCATCTCTCTCCAGTGAGGCAGCAGCAGTGGCAGCGCAGCAGTGGAACTGTCCCAGTCCCTCTCCTCCAGAGCCAGGAAAAAACTGCACACTTTGTCCCCTCAGCTTTGGTGTCTTCCTCTTCCTGGGACCAGTGTCTTCCTGTTGAAATCATGCCCCCAGTGATGATGTAGATGGTGTGGAATTAAAACACAGAAATTCCACTCCCTTTTTCCTCTGTACCCAGGAAAACTGTGTACAAAATTTCAAGTCTCAGGTGCCATGTAAAGCATCTAGGCTTTATATAGACCATCCAGTCTTCCCATCCAGTATTCCCATCTTCTTGCTGTCCTTTTGCAGTGGAGAAGAAGAGTTGTTATTTGTCCCTGAAGTTATACAAGAAAATATTGAGTGATCTTTGGTTTTCTCTCTCTTTTTTTATTTTTTTTATTTAAGGAGAATCTTGCTGTGATCTTTGAAATCTTCAGGAACTCAGCCTGTGAAGGAATTCTATGCAGAGAGAGATTCCTCTGTAAAACACTGCTGCACAAAAAGTTCCCTCAAACTCAAGGTCCCAGGTAAGAAGAGATTCTAGTTTTTTCTAGAGATTGCTGAGACAACTGCTCTGAGCCTGACTTAAATTACACGAAGGGAAGATCAGAATAGTCAAGTTGTTTGCAGTCCCAGTGCTTCCTTGTGCTTTCAGTTAAAACATGACACTTGTGCAACTGTCTAGTGTACTTTCCAACACGCTTCTATAGATCTGCTTATGCTAATTACCCTGTGGAAGAGAATGTAAATTAGATTAGTAAATAAAACCTGATCTTCTGGAAGCTGTGTAAAAAACCTGGCACAATTTTGAACTGATACCCATCAATGTGTTTGCTGGATGTGACAGTTCTGTAGAGACAACACTGAGGAATGAGGTCGCTACTGAAGCAACAGGGAAAAATCCACCAAACTGATGAAGTCAGTGTAGAAGTCCAAGCTTTTCTTCTCAAATCCTAGACAGAATTTGTTACCAGTCTGCTGGTATTTATTCTGAGCCATGCAAGGAGAACAAGCAGCAGAACACATGAGGCCAAGGGATTCACAGTTCGCAAATCTGGTAACTAAAGAAAAGGCCTAGATGTCCCCAGATTAGTGAGACCTATGAGGAGACAAGAGAGCACTTTGGATTCCTTCTAAAGCAGAAATTGGTGCAGCCTGCAGACCTTGTAGGGAGCTCTTTCCCTCCCAGCTGCTCATCCTAGAGCTGGTGGTAGGGTTAGAAAAACTGTTGCTCATTTCAAAAGGCAGTTTCTTGGTTGCAGATAATGATGCCATTTAGTAACTCAGCTCATAATGCCCATCAGGTTGAAACTCTAAGTATGGACTGAAGTCTCTTTGTCTGGAAAAAGAACAAGGACTGGAGTTCTTTTCCTAAGGTGGGAATGTCTCTGTTGAGAGATTGAAGCTCTCATGGATGCCATTAGCAGTGCTAGTACTGTGACTTTATGGGGGCACTTGTTCACTTTCTTGACCTGCAAGATCTGGCCTGGTATTGGAAATACCTTCATTTTACTGTGGATTGAGGTAATTTTCAAGGAAGGAGTCTATTGTTTTTCCTGTGTGTCACACCATGAGTTTTCTGTAGGCTCTTGGCAACAGCTTTGTCAACTTTGAGGTGCTGGGGCCTTGAAGGGATAAAATGAGGGGTATGGCACAAGCCGAACAGGCATTTCTGCATATCCTGCCAGGGGTGTAGCATAATGAACATTTGACAGTTGGTTTCCAGAGTAGTGAATGCAAAGGGAAATAAATATCTTGGAGAACAGGAGCTCTTTGCTTTAATTGGTCTGGTTGTGGTTTTCTCTTTTAAAGTTTTGAAACATTAGAAGAATTCCTATTTTTTTTAAGGGCAGGCCTCAAATTCTGTGGTTGGAATCTGCTTTTGAAACATTCACAAGGACTGGTATTTACTCTGTGTTCCCTTTACTTCTTAGACCTCCATCTGCTGGCTGATATGCTTTTCAAGCAGGGGTGATTTGCCAAGGAAGCAACAAGAGAGAGCACATGAAAATGTGCAGCAGCTGCCATCTGGGGCCTCTACATATATAGCTATATTTTTATAAGGACATAGGTATATTTTTATGCTTATGTAGTTATTTTTGTATGCCTATATAGTTATATATATATATGTATGTATATCTAGTTATTTTTATATAGTTGTAGGTATATGGCTATTTAGACAGGTATATTGATATTCTTAAAGGTACATGCTGCCTTTTTAACCTTTCCCTACACTGACACACTTTCACTTCTTTTTTTCTCTGCTGGGCTGGGCTGAGTAACATTTCACCCTGGCTTCCAGCTGCCCCCACCCTCACGGGAGCAGTGGGAGCTGCTGGTGGCACTGGGACTGCAGGGGATGGTGGCACGGAATGGACCGGGGAGCTGCTGAAGGGATAGTAAGGCTGAAGGGTTGGGGGCAGCTGAGGGGACAGCCATACTGAAGGAAAAATGGTGATGGTGGCATGGAGGGGACAGTGGGGGGATGGGGCTGAGAGAAGCAGAAGGGCTAAGGGGATTTCGGGGGTCAAAGGGGGATTGTGGGCGCTGAGGAGACTGGAGGAGCTGCGGGGGACTGCGGGTGGAGCTAAGGGGACTGGTGGGATCTGAGGAGGAAGGGTGCTGTGGTTTAACCCCAGACAGCAAGCAAGCCCCAGGTAGCCATTTCCCAGCAGAAAGACCAGGGAGAGAAGGGGAAGGTTAAAAGCTGGAAAACTCCTGGGCTGAGACATAGACAGTTTAATAGGGAAAACAAAATCCATGTACACAAGCAAAGCAAAACAAGGAATTATTTCACTGCTTCCCATGGCAGGCAGGTGTTCAGCCATCTCCAGGAGAGCAGGGCCCCATGTGTAACGCTTGCTTGGACAGACAAATGCCATCACTCCAAATATTTCCCCCTTCCTCTTTCTTCCCCTCAGCTTTATGTATTGAGCATGATGTCATATGGTCTGGAATATCCCTTTGGTCAGTTTGGGTCACCTGTCCCAGCTGTGTTTCCTCCCAGCCTCCCATGCACCCCCAGCATCCTCACCCGTGTGGAAGTACAAACAGCAGAAAAGGCCTTGGCTCTGTGTAAGCCCTGCTCAGCAATAACAAAAACATCCTATATTATCAACCCTGTGTTCAGCACAGGTACAAAATATAGCTCCATACGAACCACTGTGAAGAAAGTTAAGTCTACCCCAGCCAAAACCAGCACACAGGAGCTGAGCAGCAGCCCAGGAGGGTTTGACCGAGATGGTGGGGAATGACGGAACTGGGGGTGCTGAAGAATGGTGGGGCTGTGCAGGGCTCCCAAGGGGATGGCAAGGCTGGGGATATGGTGGGGCCAAGGGGGCAGCAAGGGCCCAGCAGTGGCACAGTGGGGTCTGGGCCAGGGTCAGCCCTGCCAGGTGGCAAAGACTGGTATTTTGCTTGGTCCCTGTTCCATTTTCCGAGATCCAGGGCTTGGTTTAGCTGTGTGCTTCATAACCCACTCTCTGGTCTGTTCCCTCTCCCGAATGCACTTTTCCACGAGCAACAGGTGCTGGCAGTGTGTCACGGGGCTCATCTGTCTGCCCATCCACTGGAGCCTTCATCTTGAGCTTTCTCCTGGGAGACTGACTTTTCTGCTGAGCTCCCGGGCTGGCCGGCAGCCCTCACCTGTCAGAGGTATTGCCTCGTGGGGAGAGTCCAGCAGCCCGCTGCGCTCCGCTGGAAGGCATCCAGCGGAAGGCATCCATCTTGCCAGCACTCCCCGACGGGAGACTGCGAAATGGTGGCATCTGCTGGAACGACAGATGCTCAGGCTGGAGACAAGGGATCAAGCCCAAAATCCTGGTGAGCATCAGGAAGCACAGGAGTGCGTTACCTTTGAGAGGCTGAGAGATCATCTAGCCTGGAGGTCCCTGGCGGCTCTGGAAGCGGCAACCAGCCACAGCACAACTGCCAGGAGCCTGTGAGGCCTGGAAGGAGAAAGCACCGCCGGTGGGAAATGTAGCTCAGGTTTCCAAAAGTGCAGCATCTTCCAGCATCAAACATTCGCTCTTGCATCTTCCCAGGAGCAACCCCCGGGAGTGGCAGGCGCCGGCCGGGAAGGGGAGGCGGCGGAGGAGGATGGCGAGGGGCGGGGCGGCCGGATTGGCTGCCGCCCTCACGGGGGCGGGAGGCGAGGGGCCTACCGGCCTGCGCCGAGCGGCGGAGCTCCGCCTGCGCGGCGGCGGTGCCCGCCTGGCAGTAGCGGGGCGGGCAGTCTTCCGTGACGGCGCCGGTGCCGTGGGCGCCCTCGGGACAGCGCCGCGCGGAGCCTTGGGCGGCGGGGCCGTGCCGTCGCTCCCGCCGCGTCCCGGCCTCTCGCGGCGTCGGTGCGGGGCTTCTCGGGTACCCTTCCCTCTCGGTCTCTTGGTTAGTTGAAGTCGTTTAACGGGCTGCTTGCTCGTCAGCTGTCATTCACTTGTAAGCTTGTCATTCATCTTGTCAAATTGTGAAATACTTGGACATGTACACTTGTGCATGTGTGTGGGGGTCGGACACGTGAAGTTGCCAGTGTTTCCTTTGGGCTCATTTCGAAGTTGTAATGAACCTGTCTTTAACGGGTGCCAAGATAACAGAAACTTTTAATTTCAAGTAAATATGAAATCCCATTTGTTAAAAATAGATAAGAGGCTTGACAGAAAATGGTGTAGACACTGTAGCACTGGAAATACCTCGGAAGAAACCTGTGTTTTTCCGTGTTCTGACAGTTACTCGGTAAGCAGACAGACTGATCTTGATTAATTTAGACTTGCTCTGGTCTTTTCAAAAATTAATCCCATTTAAATAATAGCCATCTTTCCGCCCTCTTCATCCCTGGCTTCCCAGCCTGGAACTATATTAGCCAATTGTCCTACTTTAGGGACAGTTTTAAACTAGCAAGGGACAGCATTCTATCACTGTTGGTTGAACACATCACACAGCTGGTACAACCCGAGCCAAAAGATTCCTAGAAAACCTGGATGACAACTGTATGGAACAGGTACTAAGGGAACCAGCTCAGAAAGATGCCCTGCTGGATCTGCTGCTTGTCAACAGAGAGGACCTTGTGAGCAAAGTGGAGATGAGCGGCCGCCTTGGCCACAGTGATCACAGAGTGATCGAGTTGTTGTCAGGAGGAAAAGTGCCAGCAAAGCCTCAGCTCTGGACATGAGGAGAGCAAACTTCAGGCTGCTCAGGGCACTAGTGAGTAAAGTCCCCTGGGAAAATGCCTTTGCAGATGCTGGGGTCTGTCAGTGCTGGTCACTTTTCAGACATCACTGCCTAAGGGCATAGGAGCAAGCAATTCCCAAATGTTGGAAGTCAAGCAGATTGCTTCCATTATGAAATGACAAATGGACTTTTACATGTCCCTATTATACACTGCACATAGGGATGCATCACATGGCAGGAGAATAAGCTAATAATCCACAAATCATTAACAGGCTTGAGACTGCACACAGAAATTGGGGTGTAAAATCACTCCTTCACAAAATGTAGGCCACACACAACCTAATATATTGCAGAAGAATAAGTAAATAATTTCTTAACCCTCCAACCAAATGCAGCCCACCACAAAGAGCAACAGAACAAGCATTTGATAGACCAGGAGTTCAGGGCTGTCGGAGGTGGGTAAGGTGCCAAAATGGGCAGCGTTGCATCCAAAACAATATGCCAGCTACTTAAAACTTCTTTACCATGGGTAAAGAAAAGCCCCAAACCAAACTGAATCCTCCACTCATGGAATTAATTCACCCAGAACACATTTGGAAAGCCACTAGTACCTGTTAAGTACTTCAGCTCTCAGTAGTGTTTTCTTCTAGCACATTACTCACAATAATCCATTTTCAGCAACTACTCCAGCAGTAAAATACCCACAAGTACATCAGAGACCAGCCGAAATGTAACAGAATCTCCACGAAAAATGTAGCTTTGTTCATCTGGGACCTGTACAGAAAAATGTCTCCAAAAGCTTGGGCAAATCCAGGTTCACACTCGTGGTATCTTAGCATTTCCCAAGATGGTGAATGCATCAAGCTCCAGCACACACACTGCTGGATGCACACACATCCCTCGCACCCGCACTTGGAGCCTTCTTCCTGCTGAGCTGAGGAGAAAGACCGATCGCAATACCCCAGCCAATACAGCCTCGCTGCAAGGGATTTGACACCCTTGAAGGTACAAACCAACCAAAGCACGCAGCTCTTACTCTCCAGACCGAGAAGTCACAGCTCCCCCGATCCTGCACACCCTCCTCCAGGCACCCTGTGCAGGCACAGGAGCTACAAATCCCCATCCTCATCGCACGTACGGACAGATAGAGGGACATAGCGCCTAATTCCGTGTGACCGTCCCCCTCCCGTGCACGCACACAGGCAGCAGCACCTTCCCCTCGCTGCACAGGCACACGCACAAGGAGTCTTTCTCCTTTCCGCACGCCCCAGCCCCGCTACCCCGCACGTCCGGCCACACAGCGGGAAGCGGCGCCGCTCCCTCCGCAAAAACGGGGTGCGGCAACGCCCCGAACACGCACGCTCAGCACGGCAGCTCGCCCAGGAGCAGCTGCCCCACCTCCCCCGCTGCGGAGCGATGCCGCTGTCGGGGCGGTGTCCGGCTCCTGCCGCCGGGGAGAGCTGCCCGATCGCCCGGGCGGTGTCCGGCTCCTGCCGCGGGGCAGAGCTGCCCGATCCCCCGGGCGGTGTCCGGCTCCTGCTGCCGGGCAGGGCTGACGCGCCCCCGGCTCCTCTTGCGCTGCCCGGCCGAGGCGGCGAGTGCCGGGCGGTGTGCGGGCCGGGCGGGCGCGCTGCCGGGACTGCGGGCGGGTGGACGGGGGTGGGAGCGGCCGTTTGCCCTATGAGAGGACATTCTCCTGAGATACCAGCATGGACCTTTTTTTGCATCCTTTAGAGACTTGCTTTAAGCAATAAAACACCAGAGCTTTCATGCTGTTCTTGCTATGCTGCTTAGTAGCCTCAGTTTTCCTACATGGGTGAGGTAACACAGTCACTGTTACTTCAGCGATCACATGATACTGGTGCTATCTCCTTGTTTCCTTTTCAAGTCCTTCATGCTTATTTTGAATATTCCTCATGGATCCTCGAGACCTGCAAGTGTCCACAGCTTCGCACAGGCACTTAAAAATAATCTCCAAAGACCATACATTTATTCCTAGTTAGGTCAAAAGGCAAATACCACAGTGTCTGTGCTGAAGGGCAATTATTTATCTGAAACACTGCTTTGAAAGAGCTAGAAATAACTCAAAAGACTGCAGCATTTGATGCTTGAATGGAAAAGAAGCAAGCAGGATTCCTTCTAGCTGCTTTGGCGAGCAGTGTTGATAATAACAGAATAAAAATGTTCAGCTTTCTTGAAGTTGCTGAATAGAGCTTAAAGACTAACTGGCAAAAAAAAGATTAAAATATGTAAAAGTATGCACACAAGATGATAAACATGACTGGAACCAGTGGAAAAACAGATAAAGATATGGTGAGGTTTTTGCAAGTTATGTAACAAGAAGCAATAGCGCATGCCCAAAGAAAAAGTTCAAGGAAAAGTCACCTTTAATATCAAAGCATTCAGTGAATATAGCCACCAGAGACCCCTCTTAATAAACCTCCAGGATCATAAAAGGACTTCCAGTAGGAGGCAGATACATAGAAAGTAGTTCTAAGAAAGTGATGTTTATATATTAGATAAGAAACATGTTTTAAGGAATCTGTATAACTATAATGAAAAAATACCTTATTGTAAAGTCTCAGGATACACACAGAAATATGGAGATATCCTTCTGTGTGTCCTGCGCAGATCAAGAATGTCTGCTTTCTAATGCTTCAAGTTGTGTTAGAAAGTTTATTCCAGCTGATTTCAGTATCAGTACCTGTTCTTAACAGTCTTTTTGTACAGACCACAATAAGAGAGCAGATCCATTAATGAGAAGATTCCTGCTACCTTTCCCATGGGGAATATCTGATCCATTGCACAGCTAGAAATGCTTCACTGAGCACCAGAAAGCACAGTTCTGAAGGCAGGGGGAGCTCAGCACCTCGTCTCAAAGATGTAAATTCAACACCACCTATTCCAACAACTTGCATGGCAAATCCCGTCCTGCAGTGTCTCAGAGGCCTTCATGTTTACTGATCACTCTGGTGTGATTTCAAATGGGATTTGTCCTTTTCTTCTATTTTGAATAACTTGTTTGCCTGGCAGTAGCATACTTGTCATGCTTGTTTCTTGGTAAAATTAGAAGTGTAGCCCTTTCAGTGACAGTTTACTTTAATATTAAGAGACTGAGACACAGCATAAACTAAAACTACTCCTAGATGACAATAACTAGCACAGCTGCAAGGTGTATCTGTGGATCTCTGCTTACTGGATATAGCTGGGCTTGCTGCAGATCGCACTGAAGCTACCAACTCCCTGTCAGCCTTCACGCTTCCTTTTGTGAGGGATGACTTTGGGGACATTCTGCATAATCCAGAGGTACAACTTACGGGCATTGTAAGGGTAGTTTTGCATGTGCCAGGCTGAGATCACAATTCAAATACACATTAAGAGATGGGGGGGGGTGTGGGGGGGGAAGCCAACAATCCGTCTCTAAATAACTCATAGTTTTACCTTATGCAGGGTGCATCTCCTAAATGTGTAAGAAGCAAAGCATGGAATTTGTCATTAACTGTTAACCCACATAACAAGTGGGTGACTTGTCAGTGAGCAGTTGTTTTCACTGAGCAGAGCTCAAAGATGAGCACCTCAGCCACTTTGTTGCATCCAGCAAGAACTTCTGTATAAAAACTGACTTATCAGCAATGTAGCTCATTCTGGGAATGGGTAAAGAAATACAGGCTTAATCTGAAGTTTTGTTTTCTTCAGAAGTGAAGAAGAGTTTTGTTCTCTTCCATTTTGTCAAGAAGATGATTTTCAAAGAGCAATGTATGATTAAAAGGCCATGCTCACCATCTAACAATAAAACATGAGCTCTTGGGTGGTGGGGCACCAATTTGGGAGCTACCAGTGTTCCTCTTGAAGAGCTGAGAATAGTGTGCCTTGTGGTTGTGGTGAATTAAAAGGCCTTACCACCCCCCAAATGGGAAAAATTGAGAATATCACAAAAGTGATAGGAGTTTCGGCCCGCTGCGATGAGCGATTGTTTATGCTTTGAACAATTCCAATGAGTGTTCCATAACCTCCAGCTACAAAAGTGTGCATGCAAATGCTAAACCTTTCCTGACATGTATTTCTACAGCCACCCAGGCTTACTCCCCAAGAACATTTATTTGCCATTGCATCATGTAGTTTTGCATCTATTCCACTGAAAGTGAACACCCATATATTTTGCATTTTTGCATTAAATAACTCTGATATGAGGTACCCCTAGGGACAACAGACAAAGTGGCCAGCATTAATTTTTAGATCACAGGATAAGACTGATTGTAACAACAGATCCTTGCAAGTTATTTAACATGCAGAAGATTCACAAAATCTACTGCAAAAACATTTCAGATGATACAAGTCTTCTACTGCTGGCATGTGTTCCCTTATCCTACCAAGTTCTACTTTTATTTTGTTTTAGCTGAAAGTGTACTAGGCTTCCTTGAGGTTTGATTGTGTGACAAGATCACCTGATGAACTGGAAGGCCCAAATAACACTTTCTCATTGTGAAAAGGCTGGTTATGCGTGTGTGCCCCAGGAAGGAATTTTGACAGAGGCAAAGTTCTTTGAGGGTTCAGCTTGGCACTTGTTGCCACTGTATCAGTCAGTAAACACAAACCAGTTCTAGAGGAAAGCACAATGAAAATCCTGGGTTTTTTTCCTTTCTTCCTTTCTTTTTTCATTGCTCTTTTATTAATCCCACTTTTTCCTTGAGAAAGTCCTATTCCTCACATTCCTTTCTTTGGATGCAGGGTAAGGTCTGTCTGCCAGACACCTGGAGTCCTCTCCAGTGGAGGGGGATTGAGCTTTGGAGGAGGTTCTGGCTCTTCAGGCCTCTTCACCAACTCCATGTGCCACCTACGTTGTTAATGTGAGCAAACCTTTAAGACAGTGTTCTCACAACAGGAAACCAACTCCAGGTGCTGCCCCATGCAGAAACCTGGGTCATTCACCACACAGCTGGCCTGCGTCTCCCAAAGGAGACTCCAGACCTCTCCTGCAGTCCTTCCCTCATGGCTCTCGGCAGCTGCTGTGTCACAGCTGACTCCGGGACACCGCTCAGAGCCCTCCTCCAACACCCTCATTAGGAGCTAGAAAATGACATTGCTGCAGACCTCCTCTCCCAGTCCTTTGTCAAAGGCTGGGCTGATGTGGATACTTCCAGCCATTTCCCAGCAGCCACAGCTTCCCTGGCTACTCTGCCTAAATTGCTGGGGATTTCAGTGACTCACTTTGCAGTAAATTTCTCAGACTAGTGGGGCGTTAGAGACACAGCTCCTCGAAGCAGCAGCAGCATCTGCGGCACACCTTGCCTATCACAGAAGATTGAATCAGGGTATTGTGACCCTGGTTCCTCACATTTCACATTAAACTTCGTTAATGATCATCCTGCAGTGCCGTTGCGAAAGACACCAAAGATTATTTGTTGCTCTCTCAACTCTGTTCTGTTCTTTTCTTTCATGAAGGAACAGTTCCCTAAACCAACATGTTTGAAAGCACTTGATCTTGCCAAGAGCTCTGCACATACCAGGAGCCAACCTTCACCGTGATGTACCTGCATGTACGAATTTCTCTCCCATTTGCAATGTAAGCTGGGGACAAGAAAAAATCTTGAAAACGCAAGAAACTGACTTGAAAACACAGAATGTGCAGAATTTGTTTGGGGGTGTAGGTGGCCTTTATTACATATGCAGTGTGGGAGATACTTTCAGAGCATTTATTAGAGAGAAACTTCCCCGTCTGGGAGCAGTGGGTCCTACGTGCCCCACA
>VXAZ01000579.1:1721-48755 GCA_013399875.1 Gymnorhina tibicen
GTTTGGCTGCTGCTCGTGAGAGTGGACCCACACTGGGAAGTTCCCGGAGAACTGTCTCCCGTGGGAGGGACCCCATGGCCTCACAGGGATGGACTCTTCTCCCGGACCAGCGGAAGAAAGTCCTGGTGATGGACTGGCCAAAACCCCCCTGCCCTGCCTCCCTGTGTTGTTGGTGGGAAGGAGGGAGGGCCTGGGGGGCAAAGGTGTTTTAAGGGCTTATTTTGCTTCTCATTACCCTCCTTTGATTCTGTTAGTAATAAATTTCACTTAGTAACCAAGGTTGAGCCTGTTTTGCCCTTGAAATATTTCTCCTCTTCTCCTTATCTCACCCATGAAGCCTCCGTTAACCCTTTTTCGTCCTTTCTCTCCTTTTGCCCAGCTGTGGTAGGGGAGGGTGAGCGAGCGACTCTTGTGGGTGCCTGGCGTTGGGCCAGTGTCAAACCACGACAAGGTGTTAACTCTCCTGTTACTTTTTCACCATTAGTGACAAAACAACTTCATGAAGAATATGTTTGTTCAAGTATAGCAATATATGTATTTCCTTCTGCATGTTTTTGGAATTGTGGAGAGTTCATGCTATGACTTGTGTTTGCTGTAGTCAGGTGTAATATTTCGTTTAGTTTCAATCAGTATTAGCACAAATACGATGGATTGCAAAGAGGATGGACACGTGGCTTTTTTTAAAAGCTGATATCCTTGAGTAGCAGTTTGAGGATGTGTTTTTCATGCCCACATATGTTTACATCTTGTATCTTGGTGGTAGGGCTGAATTCTGTTACACTGTGAAAATAGTGGCGGCTCCTCTGTGAACCTCTGAGCGTGGCAAGTTATCTGCACCAGTGTGGGAAGTAACGATGTAGATCCATGCTGCCTTCAGGTACATACATTGTTTACAAAGCTGCACTGATTGCCTTTCTTGGATTCTGGCTACTTGCAAGATGGATCAGATTTGCTAAATACTTCATTAACCTTGTTTGGTCGTACTCCCCCTGAGCAACACTAGCCAGCTATGGACAGATTCTCCTGGCAACAAAACTTCAGCATGATGACAAAAGGACCTTACCTTGCAAAATATCTGAGAATACTTGATAATGAAAAAGGTACAGATAGATTTGGCAGTTACCATAATTTTATCGCAGATTGCTTCTATTCCAAACTTAATTGGAATTCATGGGAACTAAAGAGAGTCAATCAAGCAGTTGCTCTGCTTTGGCTCTGTCATTTTTCCTTCTCAGTCTTTCATCTCTTGAACATGCTTCTTAAATATTAAATTTAAATTACAAAATAAGCTCTTTAAGACAGTTACCATAATTCATTTTGTATTTCTTAAGATTTTTTAAGTGTCTAGAACAACACTGTCATACTTTTTTAGAAAGTACCACAATCATACATTAAATAATTTTTAAAACATTTTCTATTCTTTGTCTATTCTCTGTATCACATTATAACATTTAGGATAGAGCTTTGAATGTTATGGTGACGTTATGGTGATTTCAAAATGGTGACTTCATAATTGTGATCAGGGTTGTGCTTTAGGCTACTAATATTTTCCATTAAGTTATTTCATTTTAACTTACTGTGTATTTCATTTCAGTTTTATATTACACATACCTTCTAACTTAAATAGTTAAACTTCTAAGGTACTGCTGTGTCAAAAGTGTGAGTTACACTTTGACACATCTTGTTATTTATTCTTCTTTTAAAAGGTCTTTTGCTATTATCCATGAACAGTTACGATGTGTGTAAGTACATCAAGTCACTATTTCTGGTGTAAATAATTACACATTGTCGCAGTAACTCATAAGATCTAAGCTACTAAGATTGTATTGACTTGTAAATTACCTAGCTAATAAATAATAATTATATCACACAAAACTATAGTTAGTAGTTTCCATATAAGTCATCATAAAAGCTATTATTTCATCCATTTCCAGATGATAAAAATGAAATTGAGTATCTGGAAAATCATGAATAGATCAATTCACTGGTCACATCATACTCATGTTCAATTTTCTTTCTTAGTACTCATGATTTCTGCTGGTAACCCTAAGCCCATCTTGTTGTTCAGTGATGAGTGTCTGGAGAAATGCATCAGTCATTTTAGCTAATATGTAAGACTGGCAGATAAGAACTAGTCTAACTGAAGTCAATACCAATATTCTTCCTTCTCCATTTTTTATAGTACCCCCTCCTGTTTACAGCAATTAGATGTATTCTGTTCTATGCAGGTGAATAAGTGGTACTATGTTTTTGTAAAACTTAATTATAGCTATATTCTCAAAATTAGAAGTGATAATAGAATATTTCATTATTCCTCAGTTCCCATTTCAGTTTTCAGACTCATTTCTGAACCTGTTAGAGCCATAACAAATCGATTCATCTATGTTGGTTCAAGAAATCCTAAAATTGTAAATGTTTCCCATTTTGCAGATTAAAAGGGTCTCTCAATGATACTGGAGATGTTGATCAGAATAGGCAGTAGAGCATGGCATGCTAGTAAAGCTCTCAGTAGCAGCAACATGTGAGAAATGCCCAGCAAAGCAATTGTGTGTTGTGGAGAACGTTATCAGGAGTTTGTGGATGAGAAAGGAGTGAGGAATAGTTGCCAGAGCAGTGAAATGTGGCTAGCAGCAGTGTCTAGCGATGGGGAAGAAACTTGCCCCACAAGACCAGCAGTAGCTTTCATTCAGATTTGTTACGTAGAAAGAGCTGCCATTCCCAGACTGTGAATGACGTTTCAGTGCAGGAGGGCAATGGCCTAGCCATTGACTGACAATATAAGACTGTAATTTGTTTTTATCATAGAAATTAAGTATTACTTGTTCCCTGATGTAGTCACAGCACCAGGCCTGATGGAGTTCAAGAAGCATTTGGACAATACTCTCTGACACATGGTGCAATTCTTGAGGTATCCTCTGCAGGACCAGGAGTTGGACTCAATCCTTGCAGGTGCCTTCCAACTCAGGGGAGGTATTCCGTGACTCTGATTCTATGATGACACAGTAGGGAACAGTACATATTAACTACAGGAAGAAGAAAGGAGTCCAGCAAAGATTTGAATACCACTTCTGATTTTTATTAGGAAAAATAACTGGGTACAGGAGACGGAAAAGAAAGTATATTTTTACTAAAAGTTTATTACATTAATATCATTGATCTTTATAATTTGACAAGAGCAGTTTACTAAAAGTACAACATATGAAAAAACAGTATTAAAAGCAGCTATGTTAACTCTATAACATTCAGATTTTTATTACATTTTTTTTTAGCATGATTACATTTTATTTTTACAAAAAAACTCTAGGGAACCATATATTACTCTGACATGGGAGGAACCAATGAAGACATGCTGCAACAGAAATAACTAGTATAAAACATGGTATCTCATGTGCCTTTTAAAAATTGCCTTGTGGAATACATATGTCTGTATTGAAAAGGTTTTCTCACTTATTCTTACAGGATGAAGGAACTAAGGCTCATATAACTGTTTTAAAATTTCTTCTATTTGTTTGATGTCTTTTATTTTAATGAGATCACAGCCTTAGTCATCATTCAGCAGCTGTTTTCTTTCAAGGGATTTTTACTTAAAATACATTTTTAAAAAATATTATAATTTTACTGCTCAATGAACCTTGCAATAACAACATTTTAGCATTTATCCACCATGGCAGATGGCAAACTAATGAGGCCTGCTGTAGCTGCATACTGATATGTTCTGTACACAACACTTTTGCGCTCCAAAGGGAGGTCAAAGAGTAAGTTTTATTTATATTTTTTGTTGTATTTGATCGCTGAAAATCATAAGACAGATTATTAGAAAAAACACTTTTTGCACCTTTTCATTAGATTTGCTAATGTTTACTGCATGTGATCAGCCTATAGAGCTCAAAAATGACACAGTCCATATTTCAGTGTTCTTTAACTTTCATTTTTTAAAAAAAGTAATAGTACTATTTCAAATTTTTTTTTTCCTTCTATTTAAAACTCACTTTAAAATAAAAGCTAGAGATATTTTTGCTATGTTTGCATTTGTCATTTAGGAAAACTAATAGCTTAGTGGTTTTAATTTAAAAATTTTAAAGAAAAATACATACTTAATATACTATCTAATTTTTTATTCTCAGAGCACTTTTGTTGCAAGCCTCCACCCTTTAAGATTCTGTATCTTTTCTTCATGAAGAGAACAGATAATCATTAAATCTAGTGGAGGTTAATCTCATACAACTTCATGTTTTAGTGGCTTCATGAAAAACAAGGTGATGAAAAATCATGAGTCTGGTAATAAGTGCAATTGACTTGACCTCAGTCAAAGCATGCAATAGAAATAGTTGATCTGCATTCCTTGATAGAGAGAGGAGAGGAGAGGAAATGTCAGACCGAGGAACTGACTCTTCTAGAAGATTGTTTATCCTACCCCATTTAAAAGAATACCTGAATCACTCTTTTTCTCCTAGAAGAAAATCCTATGTGAATAACCAACATCCTACCTGTAAAACCAGATTATGTTGCCGGTTTTTTACATCAATATTAGTAATTTTTTCCCCTCAGAGGTATGGCCCAAACTACTTGAACCAAGAACAGAATATCTAGTTCTAGATAAATAAAATTTTACCTTTACTGTTTCACAATCTTTTCTAAATCAATTCCATGATCCTATTAATGATTGAAAGCTATCCATGAGAATCCGAGTAATCTCATTAAATGAGGGTCAAAGGTTAAAATATTGGAAAGTAAATTACTTTCAGGTATATAGCCTGAAATAACATTGCAAGTAATCAAGTAAAGATGATAACAACTTTCCTTCCAAAGCGCTGTTCTTCACCGATTGCCAGTACTGTGCTGTGTGTTTCTCTGTCAATAATGTATTACTGAGACCATCATATTTCACAAAAAGGAGAGCCTTGAAGTAATAAATTTTAAAACATTGGTAATCTGTATCTGACCTTCATATACACTTCAACTATCCCTTTCCAGCTCTTCTGGCAAATTTCTTGTATTATCACTTGCTTACAGGAGATAGTTGTAGTAGAGAAATACTGTCATTAACTCTTATCAGTATTCTGACAACATATTGAATAATTTTAATAGTTTTATTATCATTCAAATTTCAATATAGGTTTTCTCCCTGTAAATATTCTAGACTCTAGTGTTCTCATTTTACAGTCATATAATGTCACTAATTTAATTACATTTAGTTTTGTTTGTATACCAGTACAAAAGGATTTGGAGACTATTGTAATATGATATTAAAAATAAATTTATTTTTAATTTGCTTTTTGATTTAACACAGCTAGAAACATCTTGTCACAGCAGTAGGATTTCAAATATCACCTTAGCCTAAAGGCAAAGCTTGATTATTTTATATATAGCGTTGTGTCTTTTTTGTTTTTTTTTTTATAAGCTGTTTTAGTTTCCTTTCATGTGAAGGGTTGTTCTGAAATGTCCTGGCTGAAGTAGCTTATCACATAAGAAAATTAGCAGTTAAAGGGATGAAAAGAAAGTAACAGACTGTTTGTTTGTCCTCATTCTTTCACAGACATAATGTCTTGAAAAAACATATTCTCATCTTTACCATTTGCTTCAATCCACTGACCTTAGTAAAAGATAAAGCAAACAAATTTCTTATAGAGCCAAAAGTACTGTTATTTCACAGTAGCTTTAGACATGTTTTATAAAGACACAAGTGATTAATTCCTTCACTGAACAAAATTAGATGAATGAATATTGCTTGTAGTGCAAGTTGGCTAGTCTTCAGCCACACTGTCTTCTTTCTCTGTGCCCGGCTGCATATTCGTAGATCTTAGAGCAGAGTTTAAGTGATTGCTTTCTTAAGTGGAGCAACACTACATACTAATTATTGCCAGTCTGATTTTCTGTGTTTATCCTACATTTTATTTAAGAGATATTTAATATTTCTACTCAGCATGAGGGGCTTTTAAGAATGTCATTAAATACTGCATAATCTACTCATTATCTTAGTAATTTGCCATAGAACACAAATTATAGTCAGAAGATGCTC
Organism: Gymnorhina tibicen; assembly: GCA_013399875.1. NCBI lineage: Eukaryota > Metazoa > Chordata > Aves > Passeriformes > Artamidae > Gymnorhina > Gymnorhina tibicen. The sequence continues at coordinate 7,741 of VXAZ01000579.1, forward strand.
AGCCAGTGTATTTCTGGAGAAGTCATGCCAGGAATCCACATTAGAGAAGTGTTTGCATTTTTCTAGGAAGGTGTTATTTTCTTTCAGCTTGTCATCTGAAAATATAGTATGAGTAGCAGTTATAAATTGCGAAGTCATCTTGTATGCTGGTTGTGTGATAGCGATTCATTTAAAAAATTTGCTTTTATATCTCTAGATGGTGCTATATGTACCTCTATTAGATAAAGAAATATAAGAAATTTTAATATAAAATTATACAAATCATAAGTATAACAAAACAACTAGAACCATGAAAATTATTGTGGAAAAGCTTTTCTTGCACTTACTGTAGGCCATGAGGCATGTTTTGCCAGGTGATTCTGCTAATGGGAAAGTTAATCCTGTGATGTATTAAATAGGAATCACAAACAAGTGCTATAGAAAAACAACCCACATTTTTGTAGAAAATATTGGGCTACTTTCTTGTCAGAAGTAGACTGGAGAAGCTCTTTTTCTGTTCAGCCCTGCTATATACAATCTGTGTTGTTCTCCCCATACATTAAGACATATGCATTCCTTTTCCTGTATATTTGTTTTTAATTGAAAAACAATTGAAAAAACACATCCGTTTGTGCTAAACTGCCGTATTGCTGAGCTCCTTAACGGATAGGCAATACATGATGTTTGTAATAACTATACATATATAATTAAAAAAAAAAAAGTCTGGAAAACGTTTTGGGTTCTAAGGAGCACTTTTCCAGTGGAATTAGAGTGCTATGTAGATCAACAATTTTTGAGTACGTTATAGGTATTTTATATTCCTTATAAGAAGCTTCAGAGACACCATTGCATATTTCTGTGGGTATCATGTAACCTGAATCCAAAGGAAGTTTATAGATTTATAGGCATATTTGACTAAAGAAATTAATCCAGAAACATGTTAATGATCAGGGCTACTAATGGAATACCCTTTACTACCACACTAAATTTAAAAAGGAAATAAGGTAAAGAATGATAAGCAAGTGCGTAACATTTTTGTATTTCTATACCTGAATCCATATTATTTTTATCCTTTGTCCAAATAGTAAGTGCAACTGCACAAAGATGGCTCTTGATTGCCCTCTAAGTTTAGTAGGCACCACAGATGGAAGGTACCCGGTCATAGTTCATCCACTGTAGATTCTCTTTCCTGGCAGCTGATTTTAGTGGTGTGGCTGATCTCAGTCCTTTGTCTCCAGTCTTTCAACAAGCATATTTGTAACATCCCTTTACAGGAAAATAAACAGAGTTTAAACACTGTAAGCAGTCCAATATAAGCTTCTGAGAGAGAAGACAAGAGCAAATCAAGTGCTCATTTCAATCAGGATTTTAAAAGAAGCTTTTGATGGCTTAAAATATGAGCCTAAACATCCTGTCCACGACTGAAGTGAGAAATAATTCAAGAATGAAATGAGAAACCTGTTGTCTTCACCAGATGCGGAGGATTTGGGGTCCTTTTGCAGTCACAAGAAAGAACAGTTTTATTTGTAAATTTTCTTTCAGACCCACGCCTTAATGAACTCCCTAACTTACAGTGAAATTACCAAGAGAAAAGGAAGAAGTAACTAGAGACAAATATTGAAGTGACCATATACAACTTAACTAACAGGAACAAGAAAGTAAACTCACATTTTTTTCCGAGACTGAAACAAATCTTCCCAGAGATGTCAGGAATAGCACTTCTTCTGGAAAGGATTGTACATTAACATTTGCATGTCTTTATAGCAATACATATTGATTTTTTCAAAAATAGTTTTAACATAAATTTGGTAGAAAAAAATATTTTGTTTGATGTTCATGAAAGCAAACATGTTAACATGATATTGTTAACATATATAGATGTTCTTTGTCAAAAAAATAAAGGACAAATCTTATGATGATAGATGCAACCCATTCTTGGGATCTCTCCAGACTTTGCAAGATATTTTGGGTGTGAGTATAAAGCAAAAACAATATGTGCACTTTGGCTAAATCCCAGTGAGGCTAAGAAAAATGTCTCTACAATTTAGTCTTTACCTTAACAATTCAGGATGAGACAGGGAAACAGGGAAGTCTTTTGTGAATTCCAGACATCACCAGATTTTGCATCTTTTTTTTTTTTTTGGAAGTGCTTTTTAATTCTTACTTGGAATGTAAAAACCAGACAATTTCAGCTAATAGTCTGAGCTCATAACTCAAACACTTCTCAACCTGAGATTTTAAGAGCAGACTGTCATGGGTTTTTAGGATAGACAGCTGAGGAAAATGAGAGTGACACTTTATCGAGTAAAGGTGCATGTTCATGCAATTAAGCATAATCTTTTTTAGGACTCTTTTGACACTTCATTTGTATATTTTAGTAAAATAGAAGAAGAGTAGAATAAAACAAAATCTTACTTAGCTCATTATATTCTGTAGCATTAGATTTTAACCTCTCCTAATTCCTCTTGTAGCTTCTCTTTGCTGGTAGCATCTGTTAATATAAATCCCGTCTGTGAACAGACTGCAGGGTTCTTAGCTTGGTCTACCCTGTGACTTTTTTTGTGGTAAGCAGAACAATGCATTATGAAAAAATAGAGAATGTAGGGCCTGATCCAAATAGCTGCTTTTTTTTTTCTATTGAGCTCAATGTGCTTTGAAATCAGCTTCTCTAGAGAATCCCTTGCAAAGCAATCTCTATGAATGTTCATCTGAATTTTTAAAGAAGTGCACTTAGCATAAATCCAGACTGTTTTGTTTCTTTTTTTGCAATGCACATCAAAAATGCTCTCAGAAATTTTTGCAGTGAAAACAGCTATAATCATGTGTTGGAAAATATTCATTCTTTCTATTTGCATGAATAATTAAGTTTTGACTAGGCAAAGAAACATAATGGAGAGAGGAAAAGCATAAGAATGATTCTACCCTAATTGTTTGGTCTTGCATTCGTAGATAAGAAGTCTAATTTTTGCTCAGAAGAATATATGAGTAAATAATACAAAGCAATTTCAGAAAAATAGATAGTATGCACATCTTCAAATCCTTCAAAGCTTCTCCAAAGATGACCTTATCTTTGTGATGAATAAATTTCTTATTGCGGAGGAAATATAGCTTTAATATGTCTATAGAAGAATCATGTTACAAATGAAGTTCTTTTATATACATTTTTTGCCCTAAACATCTGAATAAGAGGGGCACATTTTGCTTCTCTGCCTATATCTTCTGAGATAAATGTGTGTTAGGACTTCAGTAGTTATTCTATGGAAGCTAATACCAACTTTTGTAATACCTTTTGTAATACGTTCAGAACCCTTAGGTCACTAATGGGCTTTCAGTGACTCCCTTTGATTTGCCTACATCAGCATGTAAGCCACTGTACTTTCAGCTAAAATATGTGGCAGTCGATGGCTTACCACAGTGAAGAGTCTAACCTGATGAGACTGCACAGTGGTAAATCAGAGCATAGATAGATATCTTTTTACAAAATCTTAGTCACCTAATTTTAATTTCTATTTTAAAAACACCTATGGCTTTTCCTATCATTTTCTAAAAGCTAGGATAGTTTCTGGAGTTTACTGGCTTCATTTTATGCTGATCTCAGATATCCAAGTCTTTCCAACTCAACTTGAGCTCATGAATTCTAATGGGAATAAGGCAGAAAATTATTAATGTAAACTGTCTTTGGGGTAAAGGTCTTTTCCACATCCAACAAATACTTAGCTTTCTTGCTTACTAAGTTAATGACTGATTAATGCCCTAGAAGAATCTGTTGAAATAGGTATTCCATGTGCAAGATATATGGTTCTAGCCTGCTTTAAAACATCACAGTCTGTCTTTAATTGACTGAATTATACATGTTTATGGAAACAAAACTGTTTAATATAATTCTATTGTTTCTTTTGGTTTTATTTAAAGTTAAACACAGGCACATGTTTGAAATTATGAGTGCAGGGAATTATTGCTATAGATTATGTACCACTTGTCTGACATAATTTTCAAAACGTGTAATTTAAATAAAGTTTATTCTAAGGTAGAGGTTTCAAATAAGTCATATATACCTTAAAAGCCTCTTTTCTTCCTCTTAATTGACTGTAAAGAGACTTATGATAATACCTAGTGTAGAAGCATCTTTTTTCTTACATATATCAGAACATCAGTGGGTCCAATCCAACTGCTGATAGACCGGCATAATTAAATTCTTAGGAAAGAACAGAATTTCAGAACACATGTAATAAACAGAAATTTTGAGGTGTTTATTTATTATATCATCTTTAGTAACATTTTCACTCCAATAGTAGTATTAAAAGATAATAGAGGTTTTTTTTATTTTCTGTATTTATCTGTGATAGCAGATTAATATTAATATGCAGCTGGAGGAATTTTTTGTTGTTCTGCGTGGTATTCACACAGCTGTCACTGACATGAAAGAGATGTAGGAAGTCAACATACTGAATCCTGCCATACCTTTCCTTCAACAGTGGTGAGTCTTACTTTTTTTTCACTGTTATGAGATCATCTGAGCACCTGTAGGAATTTCTCCCACAAGAAACAAAATATTCATTACCAGTGGAGATTTTACTTTTTGTTTTTAAAGAGAAATATTTTTACAAATATGTTGTATTACATGAATAAAATTGCATAAATTACCCATTTTTGGGGGGATAGATGTGGGGCTGGATTTAATATCTGCTTTCACAAATAGTTTTATTTAGTCTGTAAAGATGCTTAGAAAAGCCTTACACCAATTCCTGTGTGATTTTTATCTAGGTCAATTTTCATAAAATTATGTGAAAATGCATAATATGTAATATTCATATAATTACTTTAGAGATAACAGCTCTAGCCTTCTCTATAGCAGTTTGACAGCAAAACTGTTGGTGTTTGGATGTTCCAGTAAAAATCATAACTCTTTTTTCACAATAACCTGAAACTTAACTTTTCCCATACTAGTGCATATTAGAAACAAGAAGTCACAGTATAGTGTTGTGGTAGCGTCTTCTGTATTTCTAGTGCTTCCTATTAAGCTAAAGGTAGACTTGCAGATGAAAAATAATGATATGGAAAATTATTTTTGCATCAGTTTATTATCATGGACAATTCAGATTATAACTCTTATCAGTAAAATCTCTCTGTTTCTGAGAGAAATATCACATACTCTATATTGGACTGACTTGCCAAGGTTTTGATAGGGGGCAGTCTGCAAAGGTTGTTTCTATGAGAAGATGCCAGAAGCTGCCCCCCAGGGTAGACAGAGCAGTTCCAGGCAGCTTTAAGGACCCAACACTGGCCAAAGTTGAGCCCATTAATGACATTGGTAGCATGCCTGTGATAACTTATCTAAGAAAGGGTAAAAACCACTGCACAGAAACTGTGACAGAAAAGTGAGAAATTATGAGAGATGCAGCCCTGCAGACACTCAGCTCTGTGAAAACCAGGAAGAAGAGGTGCTCCAGGCACCAGAACTGAGATTCCTCTGCAGCCTGTGATGAAGATCACAGAGACACAGGTTGTCTTCCTGTGGCCCAAGGAGATCCATTGTAGCCCATGCCACTTAAAAATGTGCAGATTTTCTCCCTTCAAAGTGAACACCTCTCCACAGAGCCAAGAAAGGACCCATGTTTTTACATCTTTGTCTTCCATTTTTACAGATGCTGATATAAATAAGGCTGAACAAGACCCCATGTGTTTTTAGTCATAAACCCTGGTATCTCAAGTTCATTTCACTTTTCCTGTATATTCACACAGTAGCCAGGCAAAATTAATTGTTTAGATTTATGAGCAGAATGTATGAATTATCAGACTCCGGCACAATGTATTTTAAGGTCATCATATTTACCTAATTATTACTCTATCATACTATGCACCAGCTGAGAAGACTGCAAACACAGTCTTTCTGATCCAAATATTGTTGGATCAAATTAATTTCCTATTAGGGTGGCAATGTCATAACTGTAAGCAGAATTCACCTCACTATGGTTTCCTAAGAAAAAATTACTAGACAAAAGTTAGTTGCCTCTTTTTTTACTGCTGCTTCTCAATTAGAGGTGTTGTTTAGGTGAGCCTGTTGTTTCTTTTCTCAGCATCTGGACCTATGCCAGAAGTTCATGGGGATATAATTAAGGTCTTCACATGCCAAAGAGTGAATGAAAAACTCATGAAACATTACCAAGTAGTGTTTAGGGGCTAAGTTTTAAAGAAAGTCCTGCCAGGAATCGAGGAAATGATGCAAAGTTTGGAAGTGGTAAATACCCTCGGGATATTTTAAGAGAACCAGACAGATGCTCAGGAAACTGAAAAAAATACCAGCATAGTAATTAGTTCTTATTCCTGAAGAGAAGTTGAATTTGGGACCAATTCAAAATGAAGGGCAAAGGAGCATAAAGTATATCGTATTCTTCAAAATGTACTTGCAAGAAAGCTCAGCTGTCATGCCACATTAAACAAGATTTTATTATGTGCAGAGAACTGAAAGTACTAAGCCATTACATGTACTAACAACTTCTGCTGTACGCATCACAAGAACATACCATCAGAATGTACATAGGTTACGTGTGGGGTTTTATATAAACCATATTCCACTATTTTCCCTGTTACAATATTCCATGAATGTAAAATTTCATGTAACCATTTAGGTTATGGCACAACACTTGAAAAAAATGTAATAAAAGCATAGTTTTGGTGGGTGACACATACTGCCATTTTTGTTTGTAACAGAAAATCTTTGCACTCAGAATTTTCCTGTTTGTTCATTAGACTTCTTCAGCTATTACAATATGATCAAGAGGGGATGGAGTTGTACTTCATAAAGAATTAGTGAGCTTCATGAGGAATGAAGTCTAGTGATTGAAGAAGGTATTCTGGGTTAGATTTCACTGCTGGACATTGAAATAGTATGGAGAAGCAAACTATCTGAAAAATTTAATTTTGTGGAAAATAAATACTGGAAAGTCATCCTGTTCCTTATATGTAGTTACCCACTTGTAAATAGAGTTGAGCAGAATTACTGAAACTAGTTAGGGAGGTTGTTTAATGTATAACTAACGTTAAATCTAATATCAGAATATTATATTTTCATAGAATCACAGAATCTTTGAGGTTGGAAGACACGTCTGTAGATCACCTAGTCCAACACCTTTCCTCAAAGCAGGATAACCTAAAGTAGATGGTTTATATCTGTGTTCAGTTGGGTTTTGCATATCTCCAGGAATGTAGACTCCAAAACTTCTCCAAGCAACCTGTTCCAGTATGTTATCAGCTTTGCAGAATTTTTTTAGTTTCATATAAATGGAGTTTCCTGTATTTCCTTTTGTACATATTGATGTTGTCTTTTCAATAAGTACCACTCAAGTGAGTTTGATTTCCTCATCTTCGTTTCTAACCATCAAGTATTTATAAAATCTGATAAGATATCCATAAACTACATCTTCCCAAGGCTGAATAGATCCAATTTTCTCAGCCTTTCCTTTTATGTCACATGCTCCAATACCTTAATCATATTTGTGGCCTGTCATTAACTTACTCTGTAAGTCTGTGTCTCTTTTGTACTGGGAAGCCCAGAACTGCACCCAGCAATCCAGATGTGTCTCACCAGTGCTGAGCAGAGAGGAGGGATCATGTCCCTTGAGGTGCTGGCAATATTTATGCTGATGCAGCTGTTTGTCTTCTGTGATACCAGAGCAAATAGGTGGCTCATGGTTAATTCAGTGCACATGGTTCAACAGAGCACCTGTGCATGGCAGCATTTCTGATTAGCTGCAGAATGTCGCACGTCATCAAATCATAAAATGGCCTCGGATCTTTAAAGATCATCTGGTCCAATCTTTAGTGGGAAGGACGGCCTTGATGAGATTATCTACATGCCTGTCTAATGGCATCTTGACAACCTCCAGTGATTTCCCTTTGTTGAACTTGATGATACTGTTCTCTGGCCATTTGTTCAGTTTATCAAGACCCCTCTAAATGGCAGAACAATCACCTGATTAGTCATTAACTCCTTCTAGTGCTGTATTGTCTGAAAACTTTCTGAGGCTGCACTCTTCTCAGTCACTGAGGTCATTCATGAAGCTTGGAGCTTCATCCATTCATTTGGAGCCAGTATTGACCTCTAGGGTATGCTGCTGGTGATTGGCCTCCAGCTGAACTTCATGGTGCTCCTTATAATTCTTGCAAGTCTGGAATTTCAACCAGTTTATGTCCACCTTATTGACCACTTATCTGGTCGATACTTCACCCTCTGGTGGAAGATCCCCTTCTCTGCTGGTGTCATATTTCACCCATTTTTCTTTTTTTTCCCCTGGAATTGTAATATAGAAAAAGCAGAATTGAAACAAAGAAACTGTTCAGAGTTTGCTGACACTGATGCCGTGATGATCTTTTGCCTTTTTATATACCCCTTTTATATACCCTTTTATACAGCTTTTATGTATCCTTAGTGCTTTTAGCCTACGTACTTGTAATTCCCTGATAACTAGCTTAGATCCAAAGTTCCATTAAGCCAGGAGACCAAACATCTTGGAAGCCTCCCAGTTAGAGGTCAAAAAGCCCCAGGCACCAAGGTCCTCTCTAGAACACATTCTGTAAACTAAGATAGGCCCATCCAGGGGGAAGGTTCTCGAGACAGGGGCTTCACTTGAGCCTCTCATTGGAGAATCTTTGATAGATATGGTAATTTGCAAGGCCTATAACTGTACACTTGAATCATCGTGTGTATGCATTTCAGTGTGCATTTCAGCACATTCCACCTGGATGTGGTGCACCTAAAGATCCTTAAATCTTAAAAAGGATAAAACCCCTTTTTTCCCCTCTAACAGTGTTTGACTTTTAATTTTAAGACCAGAGAAAGGCAACAACACAGAAGGCACTAAAATTCATTGAACTGAACAAAAGCATGTGTATTTTCCATAAACAAGAAAATATGCTTTCACCTCTTTTTTTCTTAAGCTCAACTGCCCAGAATTTTGTGCTCAAGCTCTGCTAAGATCCAGAAATTATATGGTGTAGCACTAACTGTCTCTGGGGTATAAAGTGTATTAGATGCAAAGCATCTTCAATATTCGTGGACAGAATATTGAATCAAACCTTCATGAATTTAGCTATAGCACCTGTCCTTTTAATATTGTTTGAAAATATGGAGGTAGTTACTTCTGAGTTTATATATTATCTACTTGTTGCAACTGCCTTGTAAATAGTCTACCGACTGGGACACTTGGAGAGTTTAAGTTCAGTGCTTAAGAAGATACAGATTCAAATTTTCTACTGTCTGTTCTCTAGGCAAAAACTGGCTAATACATCCTTCATAGACATCTAAAAAAGATTAATTCTATGTTCTCTCTGATGGGAGAGCTTCAACAGGATATATTAAAAGTGCCTTCATCCCAACTCTTAGTCAGGGATGACTCTAAACAAGAATGCAGAAGTGATAGTATGCTGTATGTGTTCGATGTGAGCCTTACCTGGATCCAGAAATGGAGCATCACCCTTGTGCCCCACCAGGCTGGGGACCCTTCACTGATTTGGCCCACTGGATCAGAGGGCAATTTGACTCACTTATTCAGGAACACAAACCAGCAGAATAAGTGAGACACCTCAGCAAACTTCCTCACTTTATTCAAGTATGTTACCCACTGCCAGTGACTTAGGTCTCTTTATTAATTGTGCACCTTGAGTTTCCTTAGATATTCTCCAACCTGGACTATGACTAAAGGGGGGCAGTCCTTCATTCTTACAGTCCTTGTCTTTTCAGGGATATGTATTCTGTACCTCTAATGAAGGGTTGTACTCCAAGCATACCTTATATACAACCCAAGTAGAAAACAAGAGGAAAGTAAACATCAAGATGTCTGCACAGCATGGACTGTACAGCACCTTCAACCTAACAGCTTCCCTCAGAAAGCTATTTTTCTTCTTCCTCTTGAATGGCCTCATACTCTATTTCTGCAAACTGGTTCTATAATTATAATTAGGGTTGTTAGTCTCTGCCTACCCGAAATAATTGCAGGGTAATTATCCTTACCACACTGAACATGAGGTGCCTGGATCAAAGAAAAAATTGCCTATGATTAGACAGACAAAAGACAAAAGGACAAAAGGATAAGCAAAACCTTCTTGTCCATACGAAGTAAATGACTTTGGACCAGGCCTACAAAAGATGAATGGCCTCACATTCTGAGTTTGCAAGCATGTAACTTTTTAATGCTTACCCCTCTAAATGGATAACAGAGCCCTATGATAGGTGTAGGGGTTTCTTATATTACATCTGGCAAGAAGTAAACACAACAGCTTGGCATTCTGAGATTCCAGCAAGTGATGTGGTGAACAGGAACTCACCCACAGCTGTAAAGCAAGAAGTGTCACACACTACATTGACTCATCCTGAGGTTGTAACTTCAGTCAACTGGCCTTAACAGCTTCAAGTGCTATCCTAAATACAGTCTTCATGTTTCTTTTAAGATAAGAGTGATGGGTTCTAGTGTTTAGTTCATTCACCCTGGATATAAGGTTGCTACCTGAAAAGTTTAAAATTCTATTTTCAACCTCATAATAACATGTCTTAACAACTACATTGCAGGTTATGTCAGTAACCATTTACGGCTGTTCTTTATCTCTCTTCTTGAAGCCTTGCCATGGGGACAAATAAAATGAAACAAGATACATCCAGGATTGGAAAAAGAGAAAGGTAAAGAAGCTATTCATCTGAAGGGCAGGGACTTCAGTCCAAGTCCATGCATTCTGCATTACACAGTCACCAAATAAAATACAAATACAGTTCAGGTTTCAAGGCTGAAACTGAATATTTCTCTGTCCTATGCATGGACATTCTGTAATTAAGATTTTTTCTTCCTGGAAAAATAAAACCTGAATTGTTCTTTCTTATAGATACACAGCTTTAACAGACATGATTTTTGAGTATATCTGATCCATCTTAACCTAAAGTACTGTGGGGAGGGTAGATACAATGTTCTTTAAAAACAGAAAGGAGGGAAAACATTTGTCAAGATAAGATAAAAATTGGGGTCACACTGTGTTTTGCCAATAAATTAATTCCTAAAAGGTTGAGAAAACTGTTTCTGAAAGAGTAATATCTTTTCTTTCTGGGTTTTAGCATTTCTGTTTCAAAAATTAGTTTTCAGTTAATAGAGGTGACATGCTGAATCTGAGTTTGAGCAATGAATTGTTGAAGATTAAAATGAAGATCTGTCCTTAACATTTTATTTTGAATGACTCTAGATCTTTATCACCATTTTTAAATCCTCTTTGTGAAGCACCTTAATGTTCCCAGAAGTACTGAGTGTCCACCGCTGTATGAGGTTTTGTGAAGAGTACTGAGTTATCAAGACTTTTTTTATGTACAATTATGCTGAAATCTAGGTCATCTGTATCAAATTCCTTTATCTACACTATCTTCTAACAACTGTGATTTAAGTTAACTTTTTTGACTTTAATTTAAGTAGAGCAGAAGAAGACCTCAACCAGCAAGGCAAAGGCCTCAGAAGGCAAGCAACATCCAGGTTACAGGCAGATTCTTCAGTTCCTGAGAATTTGGATATAAACTGTATATGGTAGACTTCCTCTCTTGCTCTGCTCAAGATAAGCTGGTGAAAGAAGCCTCAAAGTCAAAAAGTCCAAGTGCGCAGCCTGGACATGAATTATCTTCAGATTCACACACCAATATAAGCAAATCCTAAATCCAATATTTGAGCTAGCTTTTAGTCAATGTGCATTCCAGTGTCAATGAGATTTTCATGTTCAAGTCCCCAGTGACTGGAAAAAAGGGACTACTAATATTCGTCTTTAAAAAGGGTAATAAGGAAGCTCCTGGGAAGTACCAACCAGTCAGACTCATCTCAGTGCCCAGTTAAGATAATGGGGTATGTCAAGGCAAGACAGGGAGGTGATTAGAGATAGCCAACATGGCTTCATCAGGAGTAAATTTTGCCTAATAAATTTAGTGGCCTTCTACAATAGTGACTGCATCAGTGGACAAGGGAATAGCTACAGATGTCATTTACCGGGACTGATAAAGACTCTTTGATAAGGTCTCTCCCAATACACCTGCCTCTAAATCAGAGGCATATGGATTTGATGGATAAACTAATAGATGGATATGGAATTGGCTGGATTTTTGCATCCAAGGAGTCACAGTCCATGGCTCAATGTCCACGTGGAAACCAGCAATGAGAGGTATCCCATAAGAGTCTGCATCAGCACAAATGTTATTTAACATATTCATCAGTGACACAGAGTATCTTGCACCTCAGCAAGTGTGCTGATGACACCAAGCTGTGTGGTGCAGCCGGCACACTGGAGGGAAGTGATGCCATCCAAACAGGCTTGAGAAGCGGGCCTGTGCAAACCTCATGCAGTTAAACAAGGCCATATGAAAGGTTCTGCACAGTGAAATCCTCAATATCAATACGGACTGAGACATGAGTGGATCAAGAACAACTTGAGGAGGAGCACTTGGGGAATATTGGTGGATGAAGATTTGGACATGAGGCAGCACTGTGTGCCTGCAGCCAGAAAGCCAAACGTGTCTTGGGCTGCATCAAAAGAAGCGTGGCTAGAAGGCTGAGGGAAGTTATTCTCCCCCTTTAGAGAAGGGCCACAAAAATGATCAGAGGACTGAAGCAGCTCTGATATGAAGACAAGATTTAAAAACTGGGGTTGTTCAGTCTGGAGAAGAGAAGGCTCCANAAGGCTGAGGGAAGTTATTCTCTCCCTCTAGAGAAGGGCCACAAAAATGATCAGAGGACTGAAGCAGCTCTGATACGAAGACAAGATTTAAAAACTGGGGTTGTTCAGTCTGGAGAAGAGAAGGCTCCAGGGAGACCTAATAGCAGCTTTCTAGTTCTAAAAGGGATCTGTAGGAAAATTGTAGAGGGACTTTTTACCAAGGCCTGTAGTGATAGAACAAGAGGCAAGGGTTTAAAAATGAAAGAAGGTAAATTCGGATTGCACCCAAAGAAGAAATTAATTACAATAAGGGCAGGGAGACACTGGGACAGATTACACAGAGAAGCTGTTGATTCCGCCATCACTGGAAGTATTCAAGGTGACGCTGGGTCTTTGAGGTACATAATATAGTGAAAAATGTCCCTGCCCTTGGCAAAAGGGTAGAACAAGATGATCTTTGAAGGTCCTTTCCAGCCAAAACCATTCTATATTCTATAGCTTTTTTGTGAAATGCATTTTTTTGATAATTTTGGTCCTGATCAGGTTCAGCTTCATGAGAGATCTTAAGCAGTTTGATGCCTATCAAGACTAAAACCTACTGTGGACATGTGAAGAAGTTTAATTCCATCAAGGGTAATAAAAAGGAATGTAAGTACCCCTAGTATTAGGTAGTGAGTGACATGTGGACTTTAGATCACAATACTGGACCTAGAAATAAAAATCTTTTAAATCCCTTCCTGGATTTGGCTATCTATATCTATGTAAATTACAGGGACATGCAAAATGTTCAGACAGCTTTGGTGAAAGCAGTATGAAAGTAGAACAGCACGGCCCCTGCCAGTTTGTTTCAATGCCAGAACTCCAAACTCTGAGTCCAATCCTCTGGTGTTTCTCCCAGTAAAATGTCTAAACTATGTACTTAATAATACTGGGTTTAAAATATCTTGTAGCAATAGCTATTTCTATTACAGTTCAAACACTGAAGGACTTTTTGTGATTACGGTCACACAGCAATAAAGCTTTCACCGTTGCTGTCATAGAGCTCTTTAAAAAATTCAAGCCAGCTACTTATCATTCAGTTCTTTGACTGAAAAACCATTACACAAAAAAGAGAAACATGAGCAGGAAGAAGGAGCTATTCCAAACACTCTTGCATGATCTCCCTTGCCAGGGAAATGACTCTTTGGCTTCTGTGCACTTGGCTTGCTAGTTCTTTGCAGCTTTCATTTCTATACAATGAATAGTGTTCCACTGTGTTATGTGGAAATGGAAAAAAAAAAAAGTAAAAAGCCAATTATTTAATAAATATAAAATGAAAAATTTTAGAACTTATTAAATATATCACATTAGGATCTGATTAGGATTCTGCTGAAATTCCTGATTTATAATTCAATATTTCTCTCCAGGTGTTGTGCATTTCTGAGAAGTCAGAAAGGGAGATAATGTGAAATGTTTACAACGTATGCAAAGTTAATCAGACACTGGTTTCCTATGTATTTTAAATGCAAATGCCTGGAAGGCTAATGTTTGTGTGGCAACAGAATCCACCACAAATATAATAGCTTGTATTAACTTTCCTCCTCTTTTCTCAAAATATATATTCCACCTCCCAAACTTTCACCCAAAAATAAAAAAAAAAGGCAAGGAAAAAATTAATGTGTGTCACTAGATGTATGAACAGATGATTCTACACTGCTAGCGTAATGTTCAGAAAATCCTACTGGTAAATACAGGTAGTAGGACACTGGGATAAATATAGAATTTCTCCAATCCATCAGGAAATTCTGATTATATTTTGTTCCCCTCTCCCTGACTTCTTGTCAATTTCCCTCCCTTCCTGCCTCTCTTCCTCCTTTCCTACATCCTTTTTGCTTTCTCTTTCTCCTTCTCTACAATTTTCTTTGGAAGTCTTAAAGGGAAAGAAGGAAACAAAGAAAGAAACAAACCTGCCAGTTGTGTCCTGGGCAGCATCAAAAGAGGGATGGATGGCAGGTCAAGGGAGGTGATTCTACCCCTCTTCTCTGCCCTCATGAGACACCAGCTGGAGTTCTGCATCCAGCTCTGGGCCCCCAGCATCAAAAGGACATGGACCTGCTGGAGTGGGTCCCAGAGAAGGGCTGTGAAGATGATCAGAGAGTTGAAGCACCTCTCCTGTGAGGACAGGCTGAGAGAGCTGGGGTTATTCAGCCTGGAGAATAGAATGCTTTGGAGAGGCCTTCCAATACCTAAAAAGAATTTATAAAAAAAGATGAAGAGTGACTTTTTGAATGGGCAGACAGTGATAGAGCAAGGGGGAAAGATTTTAAATTAAGAAAATGGGAGCAGATTTCTCAGAGAAGCTGTGGATGCCCCAACCTTGGAGGTGTTCAAGGCCAGGTTGGATGGGACCCTCAGCAACCTGTTCTAGTGGGTGGCATTCCTGCCACCATATGTGACAATTGTTTTCTTGAGGAAATTATGTGATAATTAGTTTATAAGAATGCTCTTTCACAGGGAAAAAAAAATATTCCTACAGTCTGAGGGGTTAAATCGTATATAATACTCAGAACTTTCTGCAAACATAGGACATTTTAAATTTTCTTGGAAAGGGAGAAGAAGAGAGACACAGAACCCCTTTTAAAGACTGCATGCAAAGCAGTGTAAACATAGGGATTGTTACATCCCTTCTGCAAAAATGAACTCCTTAAAAACCAATGTTTTATTAGCTATAGAAATAATTATATCTACTCTATCCATTTAAAACGATCTTTGTTAAATCATTAATTTTATCGTATATAGTTGACTTTTTCTCCCCAGAGTGCCAGGGAAGAGTCATGCCGTGAAAATACAGCTTCATTTATTTCAGTAAATACGTGCTGTGTTCTGCGCAAAATGTAAACGATGTCAGAATACTGGCATAAACTATCAGTGAAGGAGAATATATTAATATCAGAATAGGAGACCAATATCCTTTTTAGTTGTTATATAGAATCTAAATTTTTTTTCCTAAAGAAAAACAAAAACTTTATTTTTCAAAGAACTTACCTACTACCATTAGTCTTAATTTCATAAATGACCCTTCTGTGCTGTGGAATATTTGCCAGATATAGTATATGCACCCAGGTTGCAGCACTCCTTCATTCTAAACCCTTTACTCCAAGAGAATTTAAATTCACATCATTTATCTGCCTATAAAATTATTTAAATACTAGATTATACACTTTCTCTACTTGTCAGTGCTGTGGCAATTTGTCACGCATGTGATCAGCGCTTTGCTAAGAGCCCAGAAGTTTCTAATTGCAGCAGGTGAAACTTAAACATCTCTGTGCTGAACAGTATATAGTTCATAAAGGCAGCATAGTTCATCATTAAAAAAAAAAAGAATCTGTTAGTTGAGTTTTCCAAGTTTTGTAATGCTTGCTTTAATTGATGGTATATGGCAGGTGAAGTGAAACTGAAGGAACAAACTATAAATAGCTAAATCTTATTAGGAATAAAGAACTGTACCATTTGATTACAATTTTATCCATTGTCTTGGGTTTGATAACCCGGATAGATAAGAAGTAAGAATAAGAAAAGAATCAAGCATCCAAAACGCATGTAGTATATTGAAGTAACTAAGTCTAGAGACAGTTGAAAAGTTGACTGCTTCTGAGGTACTGGTAGAATGAAGTCCTGGGAATGGTATTAATAGAAGTACAAGTTAAAAGGTGGAGTTTGTTTTGTTTTGTTTTGTTTTGTTTTGTTTTCAAAGTGAGTGAACAGATATTGTGGTCTTTATCACTCACAGTTGCTAAAATAAACACACCACTTATGACTGCAGTGACCTTTATGCTGGCATACATTTTTTGACACCTTTATTTCATAGAACCTTGTTGGGAAAATGACCTGATTCTTTCCTTATGTGAAAAACTACCCTTCAGTCTCCTTTTAGTCTTTACTTTGGTCCACTAGAAATTCATCAAGTCTATGATTGATAAATGCATACTAACATTTTGTTCTAACTCTATATATGAGACTGACAGTAAAGGTGCTTGTTAGTGTAACTAAAAATATCCTCCAACAGAATGTGAAAATTAGTTTTATATTTCCTCTTCTGTTACTGTCAGAGCACTCAGTAGCTCTTTGTGTGAGTGTTGTCAAGAAATCTTTTCCTTTATTAATAGAAAGTTGAATCTATGTATCCATAACTTCAGTAAGTTCACCATTCTGAAGAATTAATTTCAAAAAAAGTGTTAGAAAGTAAGTGTCTATAGAAAAGGAACCATTTGTACCAATGAAATGTAGGATTTCTAACTTAGTGGTCTGGCCTAAAAAACAGGTAAACTCTGAAATCTCTCTTGTCACACTTGGAAGCAAAAAACTCTTTACAAGAATCATTGACATATGCTAGTATGTAGTAGCCTGCCAAATTGGTTGGGGATCTGATGATCAGTGGTAGAGCTGATAAGTCCATCATTCTACACCCCTCCTACCCTTTTGGTTTGTACCCTCCCAAGTTTATTCCAATCCCCTCCTGCATATGTATCCCCCTCGTTTAATATTCATATCTTTCTAGAAAGTTCTGCTATCTTGACCTTCTATGGGCTTGTACCCCTGGTTACCTCCCCCAAGTTGTACTGATTGAAAGTTGTACCCCTTGACCCTCCTCCTCACCCCTACCCCACTGGCAGCCTACCCTGGACCTCTCCTTTTCCAAGTTTGTAAAAGTCCATGCATCGACTGAGAATTCGGCTTTGGTCCCTGTTCCCTCTGACTGCGTTCCTGCATTAAAGCTGTCAGATTGCATACCAAAGTCCTCCCTCTCCTCCTGTTACTCTCTCGCGCCTTTGCATAAACCAGCACTCGGAGCCCTTTGAGGGAAAGCGGCTCGGCCGTCAGGCTAGGAGATCTTTCTGCTGATGCTGCGGGCGAACCCGGGCTGACTGCCCGAGATCAGCGTCACTAGTAGACTGTTAGATGATGATGATGTATATCCCTGTAGCACAAATCCAATATAGACAAAGTATTCATATGAAAATAATAATATAACGTGTAAATAAAATAGCATAATTAAGGTATATCAAAGTCATCCTTAATAAAGAAGATCTATTCACTTGTTTCTAAAATCTATACCAGGGGATACAGATCAACTTAGTATACACAAAAAGTCTGTTTCATAGTCATAAAACCCATACTACCTCCCAGAACCACCCAGAAGCCACAAAACAGTGACTAGTCCTAGAATGGTTTTGTCTGTTTTTAGCAGAATCTTTTTACCCTTTCGAATTCCTGAACTGAGCAAAGTGCAATGAGAGTATGTGTTGTCCCTGTACTTTGACTGTGTTCTCCATGGAAAGTGGGAGTTTTTGTAATATGAAAGGTTGTCAGTTAAATAGGGATGACCATCCTATTTGTCCTAAGAAAACTGAGGAAACGGATGCTCGGTCTTTAACAAACATAATTTATATTCAAAGTTAAAGGACTTTTTTCCCCTTAAAATATTCTACGAATCCATTCATTTATTTGGATACTTAGTCACAATGTAACAAAAAATCCTTTATTTAAATTTAACAAAGGATATTTCTAGACTATCCCCAATTAAGTTTTACAAACCAATAACTGAAAAAAAATTGAAAAAGAAAAGAACACATTTTTCCACTGCATCAGAGAAAGGAATAATAAAGACCACAAACCGTGACTAAAGATAAAAAAGTAGAAATTGCCAAATTCCTGGTTGAAAAGTTATTTGCCACTCTTTTGCCACGCTGGAAGTAATCAACAAGAAGCACAATTTTACAGATTATTTTGCTTCTCTGACCTTAACTAAACAAAATTTTACATGTAATTACTTTTTCCTTCATTTATGTGCTTAAGGTATAGACCAGATTTTCTAAAAATTCCATTAGTAAGATTGAAGAGGATGTAGGAATTTCTGTCTATTTCTGCACCACTCTTGCCTTTTATTTTTGGTTGGCTTCTTTGAGAATTATATACATCATAAAGATGCTCCTCTCACACTTGTCTTACATTTATGTACCTCACTCTTTAGGACTAGTCTGTGTAATGCTAGAGTATTGGGAATGAACGTTAATAAATCTATTCAAAGAATATCTCAAAGAAATATAAACAAGATATGGATAAAGATTTTTTTTTTTCCTTACTGATTCTGCTTTTTTTTTCTGCTCTTCTGGTAAAAGTAACATTCTAAAAAAATAAACCCAAAGTACAATTCCTCTTACATTAGCTAATTTTACTGTTATATTTCTCTGAATTTATGCTATGCTTTGTGGGCTGTTTTGGTTATAAATCTTATAGTATCCTTTAATAAACAAAAGATTTCTAATGATAACATACTGTAGTATTTTCTAGAGCCTTGGAGAAACTGGAGAAATTAAACAAGCTTCCATAAGTATGAACAATTTTTTTTAAACTGGCTTGTTTTATTCTGCAGTGACTTGTTAGGTTAATGAAGAAGAGCATTTATGAGAAGTGTTCCAGTAGGGAAATCCATTAATCACTTGCAAAAATATTGAATGTATGATCTTTTTCCTTTCTTTCATGATCAGGGAAATACCAACAGTATATTTGAAACTGTGAGAAAGTCTAATATCCTAGACCTTTGTAAGCAGAATGGAGAGAAGACTTGGTCAGATTACCTGATACTCTTTAATTATCCTATGCACTTATTTAATTATCTAGTGCTTTCTTAAAATTCAGAAATAATTTATGAAGTGACTGGTTTTTGCAGATTATGACAAATGAACAACTTCTAAGGCCAGAAGAGAATATTAAATAATTTATTCTGACTGCCTATATAGTGTAGGTCATAGAATCACTCTAATATTTATCTTCACACTTTGTGTTTGAGCTTAAAATCCCTTTCAAGAATGCACCCAGTCTTGACTTGAAGATTTCAATGCTATATTTCCCTTTGTAATTGGTGAAAAATTCATTTGTTACTTAAAATAAAACACTTTTTGTGAATGTGCTCCACTGATTTCTATTATTCCACATTTATTTTGAGTGTTAGCTTTTTTTTATATCACTAATATGGACAACAACATGACCTACATGTATTTGGCTTTGACTGATTATATATGTATTCTATAAGCAAAAAGTGACTCCTTTCAGGAAGAATTATCTTGCTTACAGGTTTGTTTTGTTTTAAAAATACTATTTCTCTAAAACTCTTAAGTTATTAATATATTTTCTCAATGTAAAAGTTTTTATCTGTTTGATCCCAGCACCAGGGACTTGGTTTTGGCATTCTACAGTGAATTTCAAGGGACTGCTAAACTCATGATAGGAAAGTAAAAAGAGCAAGATTCTCTGGTGTAGTGAAAAGAAAATATGTGCTCCCTACCACAAACTGGGCAAAACAATGACCCTTGTTATGAATTGCACACAGTGAGAAGAGACTAGTCTCATGAGGGAGCAGCAAGGGCAGCCTGTTCCATGAAGGGAGGCTAGCTGTGAGCCAAAGATGAAAATAGATGGGTAAAGCAGTGATCTCACTGATAAGGAGTCAACAAGGTGCACTGGAAAAAGGTTCTTCAATTATGGTAAAGTGGAGACACAGAAGCTTAATTTCACCAGGGTCATAGCAGCAACCCAGATGCTGAGCTCTAACCCTGCCTCAGTTTGTGACGTCTTAACTCACTGAGTTAAAATCCTATTCTCAAAGTTATTTCAGCATTTGATATCTGCATGTCTTCTGCTTGAAAAAAATTAAGACTACTGTTTATGTGAACATAATGTCCTTAAAATTTGTCCAAAGCTGTCTTTTGTGGAGAAATATTTCACCTTGACACCTTGCTCCATTTTGGAATAAATCAATTGCATAATTTTGGTGATAAAAACTATTAAGTCATGACCTTGAAGAAGTGGGGTGGACTAGTTTCATTCACGTGCATAAAGCTATTTCACTGGAAATTACGTACCTCAGATAAATTTGCAGTTGTCAGAAACACAGTCAGTGTTTGACTGTACAAGTACAGTGTAGATGACCAGGTGAGTCTTTGAGGTCTGTCTCTCCTAATTTAGCAAAGTACATGTACAGTTGAATAATCAGTTTGATCTACTGATGGCTACACTTTTGGTCAGTGTAATATTCAATGTAACTGTGTCTGGCAGCAGAAGATGCACTAAAGAGACAGATGAGTGTTTAATAGGAAACAACTGAGAGCATCCTTTTCCAGAGAGAGTTGTAAATTCTCTAGGTTCAGTTTTGTTTCCTGACAGCAGTATGGCTAAACCCTGTTTTATATATACACCAATTTAAGTATATTGATAGCATTTTATTGAAATATACCCAGTGTGGTCAACAACTAGTGATTCTACCACCTTTTCTCCATCACAAATCAACCCCAGATCCAGAACTGCTTAGTCTTGAATTAAGGTCTATTCATGAAGATTTCTAAAATAGGGTTTTGACTAACAGTAATAAAAGATGAGCTCTTACTTAAAACCAGTACTGCATGAAAGTGCGTGCTCACTACCCATCCCCACATTAAAGAGATTATACCAATATTGATGCTTTATATTCATACAGACTTAGATTTCAACAGTTTGCTCCCTATTTCAAGTTCATAAAAAGATTAGAGTTTGTTTAGGCAGTATTTCTCTCATGTGTTTTGTGAGATAATCTAAGATCAGTAGGGATTCCAAGGTAAGCACAGATAATTGCTCTGGGGCAGACATTCTCTCAAGCAAGCCTTGTAATGTTTAATTTCCTTGTCCTGTAGGCATGTAGGAACCAAGTCTCGGTTCCTGTTTCATGAGTTACCAGATTAATTTTTCATGAGCTTTTACCAGTATAAGATTGCAATTATCCAGGCTTCAGTTAGTGTCTTCATTGCTGTATGGTTTTTGGACCAATTTTTTTTTTCTAGGTTGTAATAGTACATGGTTTCCTTTCACTGCTATAAAGCCTAAGAAAATATTATTCTCCGCTAATCATAACAGCTGACAGGTACTGATATGAGTTCATAACAGGTTTTGAACCAAACAAAGAGGAGAATATATTCACTTGTTGCTTGTAAATGTTGTTACTGGTAGTGAATAGCACTCTTTATAAAAGAATAAGAGCTGTTTGTGCCTATAATGATAACTCACTGCAGCTATTTTTAAATTACTTGGATTTTGTCTGCCACAGTTAAAAACAGAAAAAAATTAGGTTTATCTTTTTATTTCAGGAAGGTCTATGTGCCCTTTTTTGCAATATATCCTTTTCAGCATGCACCAAACACTTTGCATAACTGGCATACATATCCCTCTGTAGGCATCACAGCAAGGAGAAAGGCATGAAATAAGGCAAGGAATAAGGCATGAAATACTGCTTTTTGAAATGAACAATATAACATAAACAGTAAAAAAAAGTTAAATTTCTCTGGTTATACATTCCACTCTGTTAAAAGTAAGGACAATATAAATGTATATCTTATGTACTTTTTGCTAAGTCAATAAGAAAACAATGAAATTAGAGTGGTACAGAATGCATTTTAATATAGATTATGATAAAAAACAAGACAGAGGTTGTTGCAAACAGAAAAGAACACAATCAATTCAGTATATTTTACTTGAAAGATATATTTGAAAGATTTACTTCTCAGAAATGCATTCTTCCAGAGCTGTCTCTGCTTGAAGAAATTATTATTTTAACACATTCTGAAGATTCTTCTATCAAAGATTTTGCTATCTCTTTTTCTATGTTTCGACCTATCAATCTCAAACTATGGTTCAAGATTATTTAAGTTTATTGGCTATTCCTGTCATACAGAAAATTGCAGTGACATGGTATAGAACATAGGGCACACATTTTGTTAATAGGTAAAACATATTTTCTTGGGGAAAATGATCTAAAGGAGTAAATTGCTTAATGTCAGAAGGAAATATTCGTTTTAGAGCATAAGGTTGTTTCTGAACTAAAGTCTCAAGTTGTATGAAAGAGTTGTGCATTAAACTGAATTTAAAGAAACATAATAGTTAACTTATAAGTCATTTTGTGGAATTGTTAGGTTTTTTTCAAATTTCAGTTGCATTTCATTATTAAAAATCAATGTATTTTGAAAGAGCAGATGGAAGTATGCCTGCAGTGTGAGATTTTGCATTTCTCTAATTCTAAAGGAATAAATTGTCAATTGTTTTTGTCAATTTATCTGGATCTCAGAACAAACAAAAATTAATTTTACGTCTCTCTTTCCTATTTTAAATTTCTTATTTAGGTGTCAGAGACACATGAACTACCTAAATAATGCTTTGCTGTTAATTTTTCTTAATATGCCAAATCAGTTTAATTACAGTTTCTATAAATAATCTATGCAAAATACTTGCCTGAACAGAATGCACTTCTCCTTCTGTATGTGGCACATTTTAATACTTAAAAGCATTAGAACAGATGTTAGGTGCCTCCTAAACTTGTTTTCAGTTTTCTTTTATTTATATGTTAATGAGAATTTAATTACTTCATGAATACTTAAACAACCTGAGGGTGCCTGATATCATTAGCTTGAACATGACAAGCACCTCAAGTGACCACATGGGAAGAATAAAATTGCTTTTAGTTCACTTGAAGACAGAAAGATGAATTCATTTCACCCCCTGCTATGTTCTACCTGCCACACAGAACTGAGTAAGCTGTGGGCACTGATTCAGTCTCACTTCAGTGTGACCAAAAGTATCTGAGGAAGGAATGTGCACCAAAACGCATAAATCATTCCTTTTCAGTTAGCTTCACTGTCCTTCAATAAACAATCAGGGAATGTTTTTTGCTGTGTCTTATTTCCTCTTAATAGTTTTTTAAGGCAAAATTATTTTCTGTCATGTATTTTTCTGTGTTCCATTCTTGTAAAATTATGCACAACATGCCCTACAGTGATCAAATTATCCAAGATGAAAAGCAGTATGGAAAATGTTTAACTGTCTATGAGGAAAATTGTTGCAATAAAAGTATTATTTCTGGTTGTTGCAAAGTAATGCATGGGGCTGACTCTCACCTATGGAAAGAAAAAAGTGAAAAAAACCTAAAAAAAATTGTTTTAATGGAATAGGATTTTTAACAGTAGCTCTATTTTTTTGTATGCTCACTATATAGTCTGTATGAACAAAATAATATTTCTGATACTTCTCTTACCTTATTCATATGGTCCTCCTTCTGATGATACACACAAGAAAAGAGAATGGTAATACATGAGCATTAAAAGATAAAATGACAACAAAAAGCTCCCTTTCTTTTCAGGGGGTGGAGGGACATTTGCCCAATCTGTTAATTAGTTTTTGAAGTGGTTTATTTAATTTTGATTTAGATTCTGCAGATACTCCCTGTTCAATAAATTCCACTTCTATAAATGTATCATGGAAGAGCATGCCTTAAGTAGTGCAGATATTTCCAAAATACATTATATGACAAAGTTTAACACCCCCCAGGAAGAAACATTTCATTTGTTCATTACTGTATCATATATCCATTTACATTCAGTCTTAATGATACTGAAACAGTAGCTCAGCTAGGCATGATGACAAAGTTGTGAATAAAAAAAATATTCAAGGTCCTACACTGAAAGCTTTGTCTAATCTATTTTTCTCATGGCTGGGCAGGAAATGGGGAATATCAGAGCAGCTTAGCAAAAGAAATGAACCAACAGTGAGATGAAAGGGATGGACCACAAACACACTGTAAAAAGAATGATGATTTTACTAATAAAAGAATGCAAGTATTTTCCAAAAGTTAAACCCCTGTCCTGAGGAGGTCATATTTGTCAGGGAAGCATTGAAGCATCAAGTATATCTCTGACCTTTCTAGCTTTATAAGAATAATATTCTCTTTTAATTCAAGTGCCTGAAAAAATAAAAAACCAGTATGTTAGATAGAGAGATGCTTTCTTTGATCATCAGACATGTCAAAGATAAAGCTGTTTAGCTTTTGTTTCATTATATTGGACCTCTGTTGCATGGGCATTCATATGGTGTCCACGTACCAAAGAAAACCTTGTTAGCTAGGTCCATTAGATGAAAATCTGTGTGCTTCTGTATGCTTCTGGAGAAACAGTTACCAAAAAGGAGCAGGCTGCAAAAAAAGAAAAGATATGTGCTGAGGGATAATTTCTGAAAGTCCCCCAGGAACTGAAAAGCTCCAGAAACTGTTGGTCCTTTTGAAGCTGCAAGAACTGACAAGGTCAGAATGGCAGGAGCAGCTGAATGTGTTCAAGGTCGTTAACATACATCTGCTTCAGCAAAATGTTCTATAGTTCTAACCACATCCAAGAGGCAGCAGCTCTACATGTAGACAGAGACTACAGGTTCCTATATATGCCTGGTAAAACATAGCACTCATAGAGGTATTTTCCAACTGCTAAGAAAGAAACTAGTGGCACAACTCTGTGACCCTTGGCACCTGAGTAAGCTGTTGGGGTTGGGCTCTCAGCTGATGATCCAGACACATTTCTGTGAGTGAGAGGAGGTGTGAGCTGTGAAGCAGTCAGAGTTACTGTGTAAAGTTATTTCTATAAACAATAGCAGCTCAATAAAAAGAATAACAGCTTAATTATTATAAGATGTTCTAGTAAACACTGGCTGTGATCTGTCTTCACAGTGCAACCTTCAGACTTGCAAATCCTTTTGCAAATAGTCAAGGGGCAAAAATAGTGGCCTGCTCCTGAAGGGATGGAGAGCTGGGGGCCAAGGATGACAGGCAGGGCAATGCCCTCAGTGACAGAGACACAGATTCACATATCTTCCTGAACAAGAGCAGAGCAGCTCTGGTGCTGGTAAGTAGGTTCAGCCAACAGCTGACAGCAAGTTGTCAGGCCAATGTGTACAGGGTCCAGGGTATGTGTAAGATCCCTGTTGGGATCCAAGTCAGTGTATAGGCAGGGCTCTATAAGGATCAGTTCCTTATATACCCTACATAGTCAATCCAGCACTGTCCCAGCTCTGTTAAATACACATGCTTTAACAGCACATGAAGAATCAAAATCCATAGCCTCACATAAAATAAAGATTGATTTTTTAGGATACCAGAGAACTCGCTTTAATTTCTGTGTCATAGAGTGTCCTGGGTTACAGTGTATTCTATTACCATGATCTGTTGAAACCAGGTGTAGTGATGTTCCTTGCCTCCTCCCTCTGGACTATCTCCTGTTAATGGGCCCATCAGTGCCTTGCCTCGTGACTCACCATCCCATTGTGAGATGCTCTGCCCAGGGGGAAGGAGCCAAGCATTCCCATGTGGATAAAATCTGGGGTTTGGAACAGCAAAAGCAGCCTTACCTGCTGGGATCCCAGGGGACAAGAACTACACCACCACTGGATTTTTGGAGGAGGACCAGACTTCATTTTCTACAAGATCACCACTTTAACAGAACCACTTCAAAGAGAACTGCAGGTACCACAGAATCAGACTGCTCAGACCTCTTTCTACAAGATCACTGCTTCTACAGGATCACTTCAAAGAGAACT
The DNA here is from genome assembly GCA_013399875.1 of Gymnorhina tibicen. Classification (NCBI taxonomy): domain Eukaryota; kingdom Metazoa; phylum Chordata; class Aves; order Passeriformes; family Artamidae; genus Gymnorhina; species Gymnorhina tibicen. Next base: position 33,805 of record VXAZ01000579.1, read on the forward strand.
GCAGCTACCACCAAATCGGACTGCTACCACCATCCTGCCCAGCAGGGTGTCAGGTTGTACCCGACTGTCAGGTTTTAACCAGTTTCTCTGTATTATTGTTTTGTTATATGTATATATATGTATATATATAAATACTTTTATGTATATATATATATAAAAGTAACAACTGTTATTCCCATTTCCTCATATCTTTGCCTGAAAGCCCCTTAATTTCAAATTTATAATAATTCGGAGGGAAGGGGGTTGTATTTTCCATTCCAAGGGGGTTTTCTGCCTTCCTCAAGCAGACACCTGTCTTTCAAACCAAGACATAGAGGTATGTTGATTTCATAGTTCATAGGATCTACACTCTATGCAGTGTAGCACCTCTGCACCCATTTCACCTGGGGAAAAGGAATCACTCTCACAGGCACACATGTAGCCAGAACTCAAACTTTGGATCATGCCTTTGTTTTTCCAGGGAAGAAGAAATTATAAAAGTCAATGATAAAATGTATCTTTCAGAAGTAGGGTGGAAATTTGGTCTTATGAACCAACTTTGCATCTTTAAATGAAAATTCAGAATAGCCAGATGAAGGAGAAAAATTTTGCAAATATAAACATTTTATCATATTTACAAAGTGAGAAAGATTTCTTCATCATACCAGAAACAACATGTTTATAAATCTCTCTCCTCTGCTTACTGTGCAACATGCAGTGCTCCACGAGGTATTGTTTCTATTCCCACTCAGGCTGGGTATTTAGAAGAGATCTGAAACTTCAAAGTCTTGTCCTTCTAAAGCGCAAAAATATGACACTATAGGCAAATTTATGCTAGTAGGATTTGTTTGATCAAAAGTAGTGCTAATCAACCAGAATTCCATAACAATCAATGAGGAGAAATAAGGGCTTGAGGGACAAAATAGCTGCCAAAACAGAGGTTACTGGAGTCACTTAGAGATCCCAGTATTTCCCACATATTCTCAAGCTTTATTTCTGAAGCACACAGGAGACCCTCAAAGAAGAGGGTGTCCAAGCAGCAAACCTGTCAAACCTGTTTTGACACTGCCAGAAATCACCCTGTGACACTTCAGCTCCTGTCTGGGTTGGGCACAGCAGCCTTCCTGAAAGCTGCAGTGAGCAGCTGCACTTCAGCTCGTGGGGTGATACATGGGGACCCACATTTCAGGTGCACGTGTCTGGCACCATGGGTTTCTGTCACACTGATGAGTACATTACTGAGGGATAGGGATCATTAAGGATGCACAAAGAACAGCACCCACATCTACCCCAGGGAGAAGCGGGTTTGTTGTGTGATTCTGGGTCAGGGATTAGAAATTCTACAATGAGTTGTAGGAAGGTTTTTAGGATATTGATCCTGAATGTATGGTTCAATGACTGCTGGTTAATTGCATGTTGTTAATAAATCAATAGACCACGTTTATCCTGATTTCTTTCAAGCCAAGTGAATTGAGCTTTTTTTTCCCCTGCAACTTACAAGCTAAATTATTAATGATTTTCTTAATTAATAATGCAGGTATCTGATATCCACAACAAAATTAAAATTATTTCAGCCAAAAAGAAGAGCTTGAGAGATAGAATGTGTCCATTTGAAAACAGAAGCAAGCAGAAATCAAGAAATTAAAGCTATGAAATTTTATAAAAGATATGTGAATCTATAAAATGTAACTGCTTTAATTTTCATGTTCTATGCAGTTAAGAACAAAGGGAAGGTAAATAAAAAAGCTGTTTAATTATAAAATCCTAACAATCCAGATGTTTAGCTACTTGCAGGTGCTACATTTGTCAGCACTTTTCTCACGTCATTAACAACTTAAAATTATTTAATTTTAAAACAATATTCTTCCCAGGGCCCTGAAATTTCACTTGAGTGACCTTGGACTTCCTCTTGCAATGTTGTTGGTACCTATATAAAACAGTAGGAGTGGGTAATAATCCAAAGTCTGTGCTGATCTAATCAGTTTTCTGGTGATTTTCCTGATCCAGGAAAAGTGCTCTGGTTCTTTGTTAGTTAACTTACAATGTGGGTGAAGTAACAGCAGTACTTTATCCACTATGTTTTAAGTATACTAACATGACATGGAATTTTATATATATAACCACACTATTAATATTTCTTAGTAATATTTCTTTTCTTGGGGCTATGATACTTCATAGTCTTTGAAGTTCCAAGAAGATATCCTAACGCCTTTGAACTCAGCTGAAAAACTATTGATTTTGCAAGGTTTAGGATGACCCATGAAGTCAACTGAAGTACTGTCCTGTGCAAATCCAAATAGCCATGATTTCAAAGAATTTAGCTCTCAGTTTTAAAATGTCTGTATCTGACCGAGTGTTACAAAATAGTTTCTTTTGTTGCAGCACTGTTCTTGTCCCTGCATGTTTCGTCACAGTACAGAGAGCTTTATAGTGACATTTCTCTTACTTAAGGCTTGCTGAGGACTGGGGTAGAGGGTGTGAGGGGTGGGAGGACAGAGGGCATGGGGGCAGGGAAGTAAAAAATTCATAACAAAAGAATTAGTATTATTTACATTAACTGCAAAATTTATGGATTTGATTTGTTTGCTCTCTGGCAAAATTAAAATAAACAAGAAGTCATATAGGTATGAAATTCTTTTCTGTAAATTGATCACCACTAAAAGAGAAAACAACCTCTTTCTAAAATCTATTCTGTTTCCACGAATGTCGTCCCCATTTCTTGATCATCTGTATAGAAGTCAGGTGAAATGTGCTGCTTCTCCTTCTTCCTCCTGTCCTCCCTGTAGTCTGGAGGTTAGGGAGCTTTCTTGTGACCTTTTTATCTTTTTGAATAGATCATGGAAAAGTTCTCTAAGCTAAATTATAGAGCAAAAATAGGTTTTTTTACACTCATGTTTATTTCAATAACATAATTGATTTCATGTCATAGTTGACAATACATTCTTCCAGATTTTAAAACAAAAAATTCCAAACAGAAAAATGTCAGGAGTTCTTGAAGTAACTAACCATACTTTATCTATGATGACTGAGTGTATTCTATTCAGTTTTCAAAATAAAAACTTGGCTTCTGCTTATGTGGAGTTTATTAAAATTTTAGGAAGTATAATGGCTCCAAAAATGGTACATGTGCATCCTTTGAAATATTAACAGAATGCAGTTGACCAGGAACACTAAGAAATTCCTTTGTCATAACTGTAATACATTTTACATGAAGCTAGTATAATTAAACATAATTATAGCTGTACTAGACTTTATGTACTGATGATTTTGTTTCTGTAATATTGTGATAAAACATTGTCTTTCATTTGAAATAATTGTTGGGAGGTTTATGTTTTAATAAGCAAAGAATATAGGTGAAGTTACACAACTCCCTGACATAAGAAGTGGCATTTAATTTAAAATAATCTGACTTTGAATTAAAAATTTAAAAGTTATATATTTATAAATTTATTTGTAATTATTTGCTTGTAATAGTGTATTGTCTGTAGCCTGACTGGATGATGCTATTTTTTAGAGACAAATATCAAAGAAATTAAAGGAAACATAAAATAAATGCCTTCAAAGAATTAAGTAAACAGCAACAAAGCCATCAGCTAAGAAGATTTCATCCGTTGCCTGGATGTAAAACTTGCTCTTCCCAAATACATATTTAGCACCAAAGGAGGAGACTAACTCACTTTGATATCTCAGGCCTACAAGAGAGTTACAGTAATTTGTTTCACAGGAAATCTTCACACTTCAGCAAGTCATTCCAAATAGACAACTTGAAAAATCAGTGTTTACTGTGCCTTATCTGTTTATCTTAACATTATTAGTGACAACCCCCTCTCAAGGGGTGGGTCATCACCTTATATCAGTGGGAAGACCAAACAAATTAAGTTTAAATTTTATAAAATTCAGACACTGCCTCTTGTTTAGCCAGATGTTAGCAATCCAAAAAAAAAAAAGAGGGAAAATTATTTTTCATTAAGGTTTTCTATGTATGTATACATAATGTAATCAGGTGTGTACAGAACTAATTCATTTAATCTGGGCAAATTGTCAGCAAACCCAGTATATTTATTTTAGGCCTTTTTGATAAAGTTACTGGAGGATATTGCTTGCTGGTATATGCACAAGTTGCTTGCAAAGGCAGAAATATTTAGAGTTCTGTTAAATAGTGACTTTTTTCCTCCTTGGCTGTGACATATTCATATTTAAGTTGTCTTCATTGGCTTTCTAAATCATGGGGAGGACAGATTTGTCTGTCGGAGATATAATGTACTGATTTCCCATGGGAAAAAAAAAAATCTATTCTGAATTTAGATAAAGGGGTGGGTTTTTTTAAATGTCATATTTAACCAGTTTATATATTGGGTATTTGAAGTGGTGCATATAGTCCAAAATGGATAGTAATGATCATTAGAGGCTAAATCCTGCATTCAAGAGACACTGCATCCAGTAATAATCATTTGTCTCCAAGCATTGCTGTCTGATACATCTTTGTGGACTGATTCATTCAGTGATTCAACAATTTTATTCTTGTTTTACAATACTATGCTTAATTGCAATAATGATATATTAACATGCATGTATTTTTTATTATAAAAATGTTTTATCCCTATGCTATGGAATTTCACTATTGACCTGTATTTTGAAGAAGCAGAATCCTTTCTACTGTTCATACTGAATCTTGTGACTGAGCTATGAATTTAATATCTGGCGCTTTTGAAAACACTTTCAAATGCTGTCTGGCTAGATAATTTTTTGTGTATCCTTAGTCATTAACTAGACTCGGCTTTTAGCTTTACAGTAATATTGCTTCGTACTCATGAATGGACAACAAATATAATATTTGACTTAAGGCTGCAACTTGTACTTGTGGTGATCCATTAGAAAGGAAAAAATAAATAAATAAATTTAAATAAAATAAATTTATTACCACTTTCACAAAATAAATGAAAAACTAATGAAGAAAAGCAAAGGCAGTCCTGAAAGCTGAAGGGAGTTCTGAGAAGAGAAGTTCATATGCTCATTTGTGAGTTTATCTTGTGCCCTTGCTGAGATACACCAACCTATAATCAAGCTTCTGTTCAGGTAATGTGTGTGAATGTGGGAAAGAAAGAGAGGACGTTGGTTTGTTTAGGTCATCTGTTTAGATCAGATGCACATCACTGTGCTGTCCGCCAGTCTCTGCTGTGCCTTCCATTTTTCTGACAATGTAGAACAATTGTGATAGTGGGATATCTAAGATCTGACATTCAGGATTCACTATGGACACTCATAGCAAAATGTCCAGGTGATAAAAAAGAGAAAGAGAATTCACTAAAAGATCTTTTACTGGCCCAGTACAATAAAATTATAAAGACCTCTCTTGTGGTAGGTTCTTCTTGTATTTTTGAAAATTTTAATTTTCAAATGAATGAGGAAAGACAGATTACCTTTGCTATAACTTTGCTAAACAAATAGAGGGTTTCCACAATCTCATAATATGTAAACACAAATAAAAATTAGCTGCTGACTAAATGTTGTAAGACACATAAAAGATGTTTAATTATTTGGACTCAATATTATGAAGAAATTCTCTGTGAGGGTTGTGACACTAGAACAGGTTGTCTAGAGAGGTTGTGGATGCCCCATCCCTGGAAGTGTTCAAGGCCAGGTTGGATGGGGCTTTGAATACCCAGGTCTAGTGGAAGATGTCCCTGCCCACAGCAGGGAGATTGGAACTAGATGATATTTAAAGTCCCTTACAACCCAAACCATTCCACGATTTTATGATTCTATGATTTCTTTTAGCTGAATGGCTTTATTGGTTAGCCTGAAAGCAGTGAAAGGTAATGATGAATGAGCTGTTCTAGGGAGGAAAAAATAGACTGAAAAGCATTTAAGGAGAAAAAAGATTTCTCAGTAAATCTGTTAAGTAATCTATAGAATATCTAGTGCAAAATGGGAAAAGTGCTTTGTTTGGGTTTTTTTTCAATCTGCACTTTGTTTTCAACACATTGTTAATTTTGGGGGGGGGAATGCTACATGGATCTGAGTAACAGAAGTGGGATTCATCCTGCTTTCAACATTACCTCAGTTCTCTTTATTTTCAGTGTCAAAAAATATATATAATCACCAAAATTAATATAAATGCCACTCTCAAATAGATATCAAAACAGATACCTTCACAGCTTGAATTCTTCTCTTCTGTGGGTCCCTGCTGACTACAGAGGGAACTAATTTTTAAATGGTCAAACTTCCTTCCAAGTAATCATGCCTGTAGACTCTCAGCACTCAGTCCAGGGATCTGCTATTACTAAAACCCAAGTACCCTCAGTATTGGTTACTAGCTGAGGTTTTATAATTTGATTCTAGATATCTGAAGTTGTAGTCAAGCTTTGAAGTCTTCCTGCATAGCTGTCTCTGAAATAAATTCCTGGTGTCATGGAAAATGATTGAATGAAAATGAATTTGAATCTTAATTTACTCAAACCCAGATTGTTCTATTAACCACTGCTCTTCAAAAGTGCATAAATTAAAAGCAATAAGAATGATGCTAAGAATACTATGACAGTACTTTGTAGCATGATGCTTGGCATAGAAATGACTGCTGCTTTCATTTGAAGCAAGATATGATAAACTAACTAATTACGACCGCACACTTTCCATCAAGATTGTATTAGATCCTTCTGTTCAGAAATATATGACTTCATCTTTCTTCCATGCCTTGCACTGCCTTGGTTTGGCTTTTGTCCCTTTCTTATTCCCCCTCTTTTCTCTTGGGTCAGATGGAGTATAGGTTCAGGTACTGCTTTTATATTCATGAAAATTTCTGGTAATGTTGGCGGTTTCTTTTCTCTTTGGAAAAGTAAGCAATTCATAGCATTATAGATCTTATTTACACTTTAATGATGAAAAGAATTATTTTGTAAGTAATTGAAAAAATACAACTACAACTTTTTAGAAGTGCTTTCCAGAAAATTCTTTATATAATGAGGACATTTTGAGGAAGCCTTTAATATACATAAACTGACAACCATTTGGATAAAAGCGATTAGCATGGATTTGAACTCCTACTTCTGTCATTTTTTTAAAGTGAGACTAGTGTGATTTGTATTATAACCAATTTGAAATGATCACACATCATTTCTCACCAGTTTGCATGCCAGTACTTTGATGGAATAACAAACTATATCTGATGAAAACAGAGACATACAAAGTAAAAGAGAATTAACAACTTCTGCTCTGAAGACAGAAAGTACAGTTATGGAGCCCCAGATAAAATGACAGACTGTGACATGCTAATTGCAAAATATCTCTTTCTAGTTAAACACAAGTAATGCTAAAAGATGGTTGGTAGTTTCCAGCTGACATTTCCATTTCATGCTTCATATTTTGTTTTCTGCTTCATCCATACATTGTTTCTCACCAAGCTGTAATTTTTCAGTTGTGAGCCCTTATAAGACAGAGTACTCTGAGAGGCAGAATAGCATATTCCATGAATTGAAAATAAATGAAGAATTTTTATACAGCTCAGGTTTGTCAGAAGGATTGACTGATTGACTTTTGGAGAAAAGTTATGTGTTTCATTTTTGTACCAATGAACAGCAAGTACAAGGAAGTTCTTAAGCTACTTCCTTGTAGTAGCTTGGTCCTGCACTGGGAGTGAAGGACCTACAAATTCTTTCCACTGGGTTTGAACTGTGATTTTGTAAGTCACAATTGCAGGTAAGGCAGTCATTACTGCTACTCCATGGATCTGGTTTCCACTTGCACACTTGGAAAATGTATGTTTCCATGTGGCAGTCAAAATGTCAGCTCTAATTCAACAATGACAACCGGAAAAGGACAAAGAAAGTAGAAGGAATATGATGAATATGCAAACACATATATAAAACTACACCACAAAAATACAATGTGTTTGGCTCTTGTTTTTTGAGCTGAGAGTCCTCATTCATGGAGGTAAATAAAGCTGATTTACAGGTATTTAAATGCTTTCCTTTTTTGAAATATTTCTAAACCAATTTCAAGACAATAGAATCCTTTACTTTGTAGTGGATTTGAGCTCGATTTTTACAATGAAAAATAAGGAGGTTTTCCTAATCTGTTTATTTTTTGCAATTTCAGGAATGGAAATTAATTACATATTTTTAATGTATCCTATCGATTAAAAAAAAGCATTAAAAGTATAGAATCAAAACTGTGCTACTGGTAATAGAAAAAATATTATACTACTGATGAATAAAAAGATAAATCTTATTTACAAATGTATATTGATATAGTAAGATAAGTTAAAATTTATGAGAACTTGAATATTTTTCTGGATTTCATTCATGAATGTCAAACAATATACATATGCAGAGATAATCTAAAATGACTTTAATAATTTAGAGAAAATATGTACTTGTTTTCACACCTTACCATTCATGTGTCTTAAAACCTGTAAATGAACAATGGTAACTGCTTCTATGTTGTTACATTATATTCTTCCTTTCCCTTCCCTTCCCTTCCCTTCCCTTCCCCACATCTGACCGTAGGTGTTTAAAAATTTGGAAGAGCTTGTTAGCAGCAGTACTACTCACTGGAGTAAAAAGCAGAGAATGGCCACCAAATTTTCTTCTGGGCTGCGCACACATTCATATTGTCCCTCAAAAACTCCAGGGCAATAAGGAGACAGGAAAGGTGTTAAAAAATGACTAAGAGGCACTAACCATATGCACCAATATGATGATTTATTTAAAAAAAGGTGTTTATGAAAGCCATAAGGAAGCCTATAAACTATGGCCCAGCTATTTCATAAGATTCTTTTTTTTTCATCCAAATCTCCCTCTAATTTACGTGATATAGTTGTGCTACTAATTAATGTTTAATTTTAAATGGAAATACTGAGAAAGTCATCTTTGAAGCAATGGAAAGAAAAAAAATTGTTTCTAGAAAATTGCAGACTGATTTTTTTACCAAACTAAGGATTATGAGAGTAAAGGTTAAAAAGCTATCCTTAACGGACAGGTGAATACTTATGATCATTTAATTGCTTCAAATGTCTACAAGAAATTCTTTTTAATGGGATGTATTTGTATTACAGAGATACACTGGAAACATTGTTGAAGAAAATTAAGTACACGTTGACATGATGTCTGGAGTAGTACTACAATAATTTTCAAGATTACACTCTGTAAAAAAGTGGTAATTATTTAAATACTATTTATCTACGGTGAATTAAAGGTATAGACCTAAGAAAATATAATATAAGAAGTGAAATATTATAAAGGATAGCTAAATAAGAGAAACACCATAAAGTGCACATGCTATGTGAAGCAGAACTTTTATGGATACAAAAGTTCTTCAGTGCTTTATATCTTTGAAAAACTTAAAAATTTATATATTTTGGTTTCTTAAATACTCTATTGAGAAAAATTTCAGAACGACAGTCTGTCTACGTTATTGCTTGTGATCCTTCAGCTGGCTTAATCTCATCAGTAATAAAATCTAATGCCCTGAAGGAAATAGCACTTCACAAATATAAAGCTGTCCAGCTCGAAAATCAAATGTTTACATTTAAAATTTCTCAGCCTTTATATTTTTTTGGGGCGGAAGCAAGGCATTCTTCTTTCATTGTCATTGACAAGGCAGCACTTACTATATCTAGTATGTCTGCTTTGATGTTGCAGACCCAGAGGTAGTTTGATGATTGTTTACGAAACACTGCAATAGTTAATCAATTGATCCATTATTAACTTAACTGTTCTATGTAAACAAAATCAGACTCTTTCCTATATGCTTTTTCCCACTAGTTTCTCAGGCATTTGAAATTTAGGTGGCTGAGAGAGAAATATTTCTAGACATGACTCAGCTTCTCCTCAGTCAAAGTTGTTATTTTCAGTCTGTTTGTTATTTCAATGAGACTTTGGTTGTCTTTTGTGGGGACAAAGCAAAACCAAAATCCTAAAACAAAAAATAAAAACAAACAACTCTCCTCCCCTAAACAATGCCCACCTTTTTTCCAGATGCCTAATAGAACTTATTTTTCCTTTAATGTCAAAGAATCTTTATGGTCAGATAGGAATCTTTCATTTAATTTTGCCTAATTGTGTAAAGTTTACTTTGTGCACTGTCATGGGTTAGAACAGTTTGGAATTTTAGTTAAGAAAAAAAATTCCAACAGCCACAGAAGTGATGTTTTTTGCAAGAGGCTGTTGTAACTTCCTCCAGACTTGACAGAACTAATCATCAATTGGCTAATTTGAATATTAACAACTCTATTAAGAACACTTAAGAAGCTAAACACACCTCTGTAAAAAGCGCATTTAAAGACGAACAAGCCCGGGAAGTTCTCTCTTACTTCTGGCTTTTGAACAGGTAACGGGGCTGCCTGCTCGGCCCGGGGGGCTGGGCCTGGCGGGGGCCGGGCCATGGCCCAGGGCTCCGTGCGGGCGGGGATGGCTCCACCTCTCCGGTGTGGCTGACAAAATGAACTTCACACCGAGAGTAGCTCCGGCCGCTACCCGGAAGAGATCATGTGATCAACAGAGACAGGCAAATTCAAAACCAAAGATCGAGCGAGTAAGATTAACCCTTTCTGCGCTGTAAGTTCCCCAGAAGACATGAAACTTGCAAACACCAATCCTCTCCCAGATCAGAAGAAAGGGAAAGGCAAAGGCATGTGAATAAACACCATGATAGTGACACCAAAGTCAGTGAAGAAGAAAGAGCTGAAGCCCAGAAGGAGGAGATAGAGAAGATGCTTTAAACCTGAAAGCTGAAATTCTTTTGTAAAGCTATGGTGATGGACTCTGATACATTAGAAAACCCCCTGTAATTTCATGACAAGCATGGGAGGTGGATCGTTCAAATTGTGACCACGAACAAAGCTGCCTGTACTGAAATAAGTAAATATTGAAGTAGCTGTGATCCACTGAGGAACCTGAACAGAAAGAAATAGTGATGAAGTGAAGACCCTTACTCCCAGGGAAGAAGAAGACCTCTGTTCCTAGAGATGAAAATGATTCCAGAAGTAGATGAAGAGAACCTTTGCTCTTGAACAGCTCATCCTTAAAATAGTACCTCATTAACTAAGATTGAACCCTCGAAAACAGCTGTGGGGAAAGCTGTAAGTCAAGGGAAGGGACTTTCATGTGGCAAGTAGAGAACCATTTCCCGGGCAGCTGTCTTGCTGTGATATTGCAACCAGAAGCCACACGAGAAGACTCTTTCTTGTGGAGAAGCCCCATAGCATGGACAAAAGAGACTTCTCTCCCTAAGTGAACTGATAGAAGATTATTATAGAAGTAGTGAACTGATTGAAATAATCCCAAATTTGTATCTTTATGTTGTATGTGGGAGGAGGGAGGAGGATGGGGGGAAGAGAAGTGTTCTGAAGGTTTATCCTGACCCTTATTATTCCTTTTTCTTCTAGTTCTGTTAATAAACTTCTTTATATTCTTTAAAGTTTAGAACCTGCTTTCCATTTCTCCTAGTTCTTATCTCACAGAAGGTAAGAAATGCGAACAAAACCACCGCACTTAAATGGTGTTTCTACCTGGTTTTGAATTGAACCCGTTACATGCACTTACATGAAACTACCGTGGCAAATTAAACATGCTCTCCATTTGAGTATATTGTGATACTTTTTCCAAGATTCAAGAAATTAACTTTGGATAGTATCATAATCCTCCATAATGTTTAATTTTAGACTTTTTCTTCTCTTTAGAATTCTTTTACTGTTACATGCATCTCATCTTTCTACTTTTAAGGCCTCTCATTTATACAGAAGAATTGGTTGTATCATAATAAGAATTTATACTTTTTTTTCTCTTTATTTGTTGTGTTGGTTTAGCGCAGCTTGGTTTTTTGGTGGGAGGGGGAAGCCACAGAGGTGGCTTCTGTGACAAGCTGCTAGAAGCTTCCACTGTGTCAGACAGGGCCAGTCTCTGACGGCTCTGAAGATGGACATCTTGCTGACCCACTTAGAGAAGCTGGTAGTGCCTCTGTGATGACACATTTAAGAAGAAAATCAAAACCACGCAGGCGCAGTTTTTTCCCAGGGATGGCAAGGCGCTGCTGCTGGGACCATCCCAGTGCCACTACGTGGCTGTTCAGCCGTGCAGCCGCTGCCATCTTGGCACTGCCCGCAGCGAGCCTTCCCTGCCTGGCCCCTCCAGCCAGCCACACTGCGGGCAGAAGGCCAGGGGCGGCGGCAGCAGCTTTTCCTTTTCAGTGCCCTGCATGAAAAGAGGTGTTGAATGGCGCCAGTTCTGGGGCAGCTGTGACTGCTCGCACGGTAGCAGCAGGGGCCATGTGGCAGGCAGTGGAAACATGGAGAGCATTTCCCTGACACAGAACCTAGACGAAATCGATTTCTTTGCACTGTGAAATCCTGCAAAAATCTTTGAACTGGTAGAATTTCTTGACAGTGGTACTTAAAAGCAGCAGTTTTTTCTTCCTAGTCAAAGAGGAGGAAGTGAGGACATGTGGAGAAAGACAACATGATGACACCAAGGTCAGTGGAAAGAAAGAAGGGGAGGAGGTGCTTCAAATGTCGGAGATGAGATTTCTCTGCAAGCCATGGTGAGGACTATAATAAAACAGTCTCCCTGTAATCCATGAAGTCCATGGGGGGATGCAGAGATCCACTCGCAGCTCGTGGGAAAAGATGCTCAGGTCAGAGGGGGTGGATGCTAAAAAAAGCTGTCATTTAGTGACAGACCCGAACAGAGAAAGAGGGCCCTTGCTTCCAAACTAGAGCAGCTTATCCTTAAAAGACTACACCCCATGGGCTAAGTGACCCATGCCATGAGAGTTTTGGGAAGACTGCTTTGCCCATGGGATGGACTCACGTTACAGCAGGTTGGGCGGGACTGCTACTTGTGAAGTTAGAACCACGCTGGAGAAGTTCACAGAGAACTGTCTCCTGTGGGAAGGACCCCACGGCACAGCAGAAGAGAGACTCTTCTCCCTAAGCGAACTGAAGAAAGATCTCGAGTGACAAACTGACTAAACACTCCCATACCCTGTCTCCCTGAGCTGTTGGTGGGAAGGAGAGAGGAGCTGGAGGGGAAAAAAGGTATTTTAAAGGCTTATTTTACTCCTCATATCCTCCTCTGACTCTGTTAATAATAAATTTACTTTATATCTTTAAGATTGAGCCTGTTTTGCCCTTGGAGTGTTTTCTCCCAGTCCTTATGTCCACTCATGATGCCTTTGTTATGATTTTCATGGATGCTTGGTATTTTAACCAATGTCAAAACACAACATTTGTATATCTTTTTTTTTTGCTAAATATAGATCCCTGTCTTTGCTGGTTTCAACTTCCATTTTATTATTACATTTTACCAGACATATTTTCACTGTTGTGTGTGGGTCTGGCTAGTTTAGAACTATTATATTAACAGTATTTATATAAATGTATACGTGAACATATGTACCTATGCCTGAATAGTAAGTTCCTTCTTATATTCTGGACAAAAAGCAAAAAAAAATTAATAGACAGCTTTACTTCCAAAGTATAATTTTGAGGTAAATTTCATCAATGAAGAAATAAATTTCATTACCTATGTACAGACCTATCAATAAAAAGTATAAAATAATTTAAAACAATTATTTCAATGGAAAAAGTTTAACTCTTATTATTTATTATTTTATTTGCATCTATCAATGATAAATTAATAATGTTTAAATTAATGCCATTTTCAAAACATCACATAGGGATTTAGTCATGTACACAAAGTAAGAGGATCCTTAACAGTTGTTGGGCAGGTAGATAAGTTTATTTACAGAGAATTAAATAATTTATGAAGAAAGAGCTAATAAAAGCTATGAGAGCAGATGGAAAAAAGTACTTATATGGAAGAATATACAATGTCCAGTGACTGTGAATCTGGTAAAAAACTCAAAAGAAGTAACAAAAACAACCAGATACTCCTTTCTGTACAAAACTTTTAGCACACATTAAAAAAATAAAACTGAAAATTAAATCTTGTGGAAAACAAGACTGCAGAAAATATTTTGCTCATTCAACAGGCCAAGTTATTTATTATATTTACTAAATAAAATAAGCATAAAAGTGAGTTTGAATCTGAATCTCTGCATGCTGGACAAGTCCATCTCCAACACTAGAGAAAAAAACCCCAACATACTAGCAATAGAACTGGTAAGGTGCTCATAACATAAAAATTAGCAAATAAAACATACAGAAGTAACAAATACTACAACTTTATATTCTTGCAGAGAGAATATAATCCTTGTACAAGTGCATATTTTATTTATTTTTTATTTTATTTTGAGTCCATAAATTGTAATCAAGTACTCTAAGCCATTGCATACATGAAGAAAGAACAAGAAAATGCAATTGTTTAGGTTGAGTGGTCCAAATGTATCTAAAAACCCCAGGGGTAACAATTATTAGATAGTCACAGTATCTCTTGAAATTACACTAAGTTCCTTTTTGGAACAATTGTAGATCCCATACAATGAGCCAGAAGGCGGTCATGAGGTGAGGGTTATAAAAGTTCTGGTACCTGAGTACATGTAGGTCAGTCAAAGAATTATCTGAAGATGTGACTGCTCAGATGATTGTGTCCCAAATATTCATCGTGCTTTGCATACAGGTTACAGATTCCACATTACAATAGAAACTGAGAAAAAAACATTATTAGCCTGAGGACTAGAAGAGCTACTAGCTGCTAAGTCTTCTAACTTTCTTTACTAATGAAATTCTGAGTCACTTGGTAAAAAAAGGAAAGTCTGTCTTTTTCCTAGGGCTCCTTAGAAGCTGGATAACATGCACAAATGCATTCTGAGGCTACAGAAGAAATTGACAGATCATCCTGATGAGGTGATAAGGATCCATCTACATGCAGTTACAGCATAGACATTTATATGTTGCATTGACAATGCGCTGTTATACATGCAGCAGCAAAATCAGGAAATATGAATAAAGAACATCAGTGAGTTTGCTAGCTCTCCTCTCCTCTCCTCTCCTCTCCTCTCCTCTCCTCTCCTCTCCT
>VXAZ01000579.1:48785-122489 GCA_013399875.1 Gymnorhina tibicen
TCCCCTTCCCCTTCCCCTTCCCCTTGCCCTGCCCTGCCCTGCCCTGCCTTGCCTTGCCCTTTTCTTTCTTTGCTGAGAAAGCCTGAAAACTTTTAAACCATGTATTGTCTGTGGGTTGGATGAGTGTATATATAGAAAAAAAGATTGTTCAGAAATAAATTGTGTGATGACCTGTTCAGCTCACTGATAGCTCTCAACACTACCTTCGTTCTGGATTTTCCATGTGTTTAATTGCAATTTAACTTCCTTTAGATAGCAAGAGTCCTGACAATCACAAAATACAGGAGTTCAGTCAATACACAAATATGAAGAGATGTAAAATATCACCACAGAGCAAAAGATAAGACACATTTAAACAGAGGAGTGTAGGCAAACAACATCTCTTTTGCTTGCCATATGAAGTGGCTGTATATATGCCAGTACCAATCCAGAAAATCCACAGCACTACTGTCACAGTCTAGTTTGTCCCAGCGACTGAACCCCACCTCTCAGGAGGCTCAGTGCTCATGCAGCCATGTGGCTCCTGAGGCATGGCCAGCATATGCCCTGCCAGACTGGATCGTGAGCACTGCAAACGCATGTCAAGCTGCACCTGCCCATGCAGACACAAGTCTTTGCCTTCTCAATACTCATGTCTGTTCTATTCTCACTGTGTCTGTGGTGTGAGAAGCTGCCACTGAAGACTTCAGACAAATCACATTGAGGGCTGTGGAAGCTGAAAATAGATTTTGATATGAGGCACTATGTGAAAAATTTCATTTACTGTATAATTTTGAAATATTTTTAAAAATATACAAGCAAATTATCCAAAGCTACCTCAAACAGAAAAACTAACATTGGACAATTTCCACATACTTGCAAAATATCTCAAAAGATAGAAATTGTAGTAGTTGAAAATATCTCTATATACATACATATCTCTGAATATTTGTACCACAGTAAACAGAAGTGTTCCTTCCTACCATCTGATTTGTTTCTTTCCTTGTTTTAGTACGTATTTTTTCACTTCAGCGTGATTAGGTTTAAGGCATTTGTGAAATTTTTATACTCACGTCAGCAGGTATACTATTAGATTTAAAATGTTCCATAAACACTTTCACATCTTTGTATTAAGATTGAAGTCTGAGAAATTTTTTCCCCTAAGTATTTCTTGAGGATAAAATTCTTTGAGGGCATTTTCAGTTGCCCACAGAATTAACCAGTAAGGAAAAAACAGAGTCTGTTGTGTATAAAATAAATTTTGTCCTTTTTTTTTTTCTGGATCCATTAGTTTCCAAGGAAACTACACTAGCTGTGGTATGTCTTATAACTAAATTAAAAATTAAAAAGGTTCAGTTAGCATGATTTTGAATTTAAGTTGAACAATATTCTTCTTGCTTTCAAAAGAAAATATTTCACAGATTCACAGACACTTAGAAAACAGAGAATGTTTTTATAAATCACCCCACTGTGAGGGGATCTTTTGCTGTAATATTTTATAAAAAGTAGTCTTATACTGTGGTGTCTTTTTTTTACCAGTTATAAACATAAATATGAAGATAATTAGGAAGTGGGGCAAAAAAAAAGAAAAAAAGAAAATGAGTGCTTGAAAATTTACTTTAAAAAAACCTATTTGCACAATTTATTGTAGACCTCTAAAACCTAAAACTGGTTGAGAGGGATTTGAATGACAGTCATCTCACACCTGATGGAATTCTTTACAAGAAATCCACATGCTTTCTAGTAGATATATATACACCTGCCAAAAATCATATTTAATACTCAACTCCCAAACAGTTTAGAAGAAAGTTCCAGCCATAATAAGCTTTCAGAAGTGAGCTAGATAGACATAACACACCTAAATGAAAGCAGGAACTGAAGAATAAATTAAGATACATACTCTGCACTGCTTAGAAAAGCTTGCACTTGTCTGCTTGGGACTAAGGATCATATTTTTTGAACCCTTCTCTATGCAACATTTTTTTCTGTTAGATAAAACTACCTACAACAGAGAGGAGGATGTTATTTTGATCATCTTTTTGACTGTCATCAAGATTTTCCCTTGTCAAAGGAGTTGAAGAAAAATTATCTACTGTTAGTTTTTCATTAAACAATGAAATTTGTTATGGATATTTAAGTTTTCATATGTTTTTCCTTTGAAACAAAGAGTATTTCTCTTGAATGTATCCCTGACTGAATCCTGAGTATCCATGTGTATCATTCTCTAATGATTCACATATTCTTGTTATGAAGAAGACCCTTATATTTCACGTATTTCAGTCATCTTGTTGGTATTTCCTGTTATCAAGGGCTCGTGTCCTTTTCAGACTTGTTTAATCTCTTAACTGAGTAAATTCCGCATTTGTAATGTAAACATTCCCAATTTATGTAAAAGAGGAAGGAGAAATGTCCTCTCTGTGGATATGGAGAGACTGGTCCAGGAATTTGCAGAGAATGGATCCTACTCCCCACCTGTATGGACCAGCATCTCAGCTATCAGTAAGCATTCTTTGGCTTGATAAGGAGGCTATAGGAAGCACGCACCATGGGGTATCCTGTGCTTTTACCTGCAGGACCACAGAGAGGACCTTCGGATGGGAAACCCACCTCGACCTAGAGGCACAGGGACTTGAATAGCAAAGGAAAACAATTGCAAATGGGGGTTCTTCCAGGAAAGTTGCTGCTCCAGTCTCCAGTGGTCAGTTTCCTAGACAGATTGGCAGGGCTGATTTTGCTCCTCATCCTATGGAAATGAATTCTTATCTGTTTCTACAAGAAAGAAGTGGAGAATCCTATGACCAGTACTCAGAACTGAGTACATAGGACCAGTATGGCCCTGACTCTAGTGAGGTGGAGGAGAGGGACAACCAGGACTGTCATGGCTTAAACCCAGCTGGTACCTAACTAGTATTTAGTTGCTGTCACACTCTTCTTCCCTTCTTCCCCTGGTGGGATGGGGAAGGAGAGTAAGAAAAAAGGTAAGACTCATGGGCTGAGATAAGGACACTTTATTAATTAATATAAATTAAAATAATACAAAAACAATATCATTATTATTTATTATTATTACTACTACTACTAATAACAATAACAGCAATAATAATGAGAGTCAGAGAGGAATAAAACCCATGAAAACCAAGTGATGGACAATACAATTGCTCACCACCAATACCCAGCCAGTCTCCAAGCAGCAACTGGCAGCTCCTAGCCAACTCCCCATAGTTTAGAGACTGAACATGACATTCTGGTGTGGAATACCCCTGTGGCCAGTTCAGGTCAGCTTTTCTGGCCATGGTCTCCACCACAGCTTCTTGTGGCCTTGCTCACTTGCAGAGCATGGGAACCTGAAAATTCCCTGACTTAGGGTAAGCACAATTTAGCAACAACAAAAACATTGGTGTGTTATCAACATTATTCTCATACTGAATCCAAAACAGCACTGTACTGGCTGCTAAGAAGAAAATTAACTCTATCCCAGCTTAAACAAGGCCAGAAGAAAATGATGTAAATTTATAATTTTATTTCCTAAGATGAAAACCCAAATAATTGGGATTACATTATCAGTGCTGGAGAACAAATAGGAAAGTCCTTGAGTGTTAGTAGTCTACAGACACAGGATTAAAACAAACAGACTAACAAAAAGCATTAAGTCATAGAGGATTTCTGGCTTTGACAGCTTTTTTGTCAGCCTTACTAAATTACTTTATCCTTCGGCTTTTAATCAAGAAACACTTTTGACTGCAACCTGTGAGATACTGGAACCTGAACATATAATGCCACAATCAATGTAACTAAGCAAAAGTAAAGTGCAGAGCAATTGATACGAGTCTACAGAAACACACACCTATTCTTTACATAGCAGTTGATCAGATCAGAGTCAGGTTCAAAGCATAATAGGTTTGTTTGAAACACATTATTGATTTTTAGTTGCTTCAAATGACTTTAAGTGGCTCAGTTTTTGTGATGTTGTTCCCCTTTCCTTCAGGTTTGAGAACATTTAATTTTGGCTAGTAAAAATTCAAATACTTGAATGGATTTGTTTAGCTAGGTCTAAATATGACATAATAGCAGTCTGATCTATAATACAATGAAACTTATGCTAAGATTCTCTTTTGGTTTTGGATGATCTTGTTTACAGCCTTGGTCATTCCAGTAATAGTGTAGGCCAGCAAAATTCTCACAGGTATCATAGATTTCCAAACTCAAAACAGTTGACACCTTACTGTCAACACAGTTTACACAAAATTATCAAACTTTTTATTCTCTGCCTCCCTCCCCTCAAGGGCCTAATCTGCTAAATTTAAGCAAACATATTAGATGCTACATTAAAACAAACTTTTTTTTTCCTTTTCTTTTCTGGAGACATTCAAAGGCACCTTCGCCTTCCATGTGGTGGATAAACTTTATGAAGACTAGGTCTCTAAATTTTCAACATAAGACAGAAGTTAGATGCTTTAATTAAGTGTTCTGGGTCTCATAAATTGCAGTTGCTTAGTGGCTTGTGAAAAAGCCAGTAAGAAACTCAAATTTTACATTGACAGTCTGCATTTCATCTCTGTAAACAGAAGTAATATGAAAATAGAGACAGTGGCATGAACAATAATAATAGATAAGCTAATAAAAAATACTGTAAATGTTAAAAAATAAGAAGAAATGTAGAAAAACTATCAAAGCTTAGGCCTTATTGTGATACAGAAAAATTGGAACAGTTATACTGCAGATAGATTTAGTCAAGCTATTATTCTTCAAAAATTAATTCTAAAAAAAGGGAAAACACTGTAATTACAAATCACAACTAAATTTCATTGAAACTGTAATGTTTTGATGTTTAATGTGAAATGTTTTAATATATAAGTGAGGTGAGCTTTAGAAATACTTTACTCAAACTGTTAGCTGTCCTGTCCTTCACAGTATCATCAGAATAGCACCAATCTCTCACTTGATTCCTGATTTTCTTTTGCAGTAATAAAATATTGATGTTTTTGAATAGTTAGCAATGTCAGGTGCCTTGCTAATGTCTGATTGCCTGTAACTATTTATAGTTCAAGCTATAATTCATCTACTTATTACTCACTTATTTCTGAGTGCACAAAGAGTTGCAAAAGCTCTATTATTTTTACAGACAGCAGGCTCATTATTGAAATTTTATCCAGTCATGTACCTTTTTGTTTTGACTGAATTAAAATTTAAGTTTGGTAAATAAATGCAGTTTGAAATTGAACTTTGTGAAACTAAGTTTTCTCTCTATTGCTATCTATATATCTATCTATAAGAATATCAATATCCATGTTAATATCTTTGTCAATTTTCATAACATCTATAGCAATCTAGTCTGCTGAGGTAATCTTGTGCTCACTCAGACATGATTGAGAACACTATTTCTTTTTTTTTCCCACATGTATTCTGGAAAGTGCTTATCAGCTAATTATTTGCAGTCTTAAGGTATTTTTTGCCTTTGATGAACTTGAATTTGAAAATGTTAGAAGCATCAAAGAGTAGCTGGCACTTCTGAACACAAAATTTAGGAGTGAAACTCTTGAAGAGGGATTTCCAAGGTCAGCTTATGTTCCTAATTTCACACAGTGCATTTTCTGAAAGATGGGAAAGACAGAAAAAGGTTGTCAATCATTGGATGTGCTGGAGTCAGTATCCCTTGAGGTGTTCAAGAAATGACTGGACATCTGGATGTGGCACTTACTGCTGTGGTCTAGTTGACAAGGTGGAGGTTGGTCAAAGGTCGGACTTGATTATCTTGCAGGTCTTTTCCAACCTAAAAGATTCTGTGGAATCTGTCAATAGATGTAAACTTTGGGATCTGTAACAACTAGTGTACTGACCAGAGCTCCATCTCCTGCATGGCTTTTAGCATCTATCTCAGGACTACGCATCCAGTCTCCTGAACCTAGGACTTTGAATTTTATAGTAAGTTGAATGCTTCATAGTAATAGCACTCTTAGATGTGGAATGAAGTTTCAGAAACAAACATTGCCCTATGAACCTGCTGGAGCCAAGACAGACTGCAGTAAAGCATTCAGGATTTATGGATACTGGAAAGAAAGAAGGTCTTAATGCTGTAAGAGAGGGTAGCCTTTGTTCTGATTCTTGATTCTTTGCATTCTATCTCATTTTTTCAGTGGTTACTTAACAGCCTATGAACACAGGAAGCTACTCCCAGCTGAATGCCCTAGGATGGGATTATATGTGTAAACAATACATAGCACTTTACTTTTTTAGCTCAACTCTCATCTAGATGCTTCCACAATGATAGAGGCGACAGTGTCCATCACGATGAATGCTAAGCTTGCTAACCATTTTATCCTCATTCAAATTATTTGGATAAAGGCATTTTATTAGTTTAAAAACGAAGTAAATGGATTCCATTAGTGACAGAATTTTACAAGTTCACTCAATTTTCTCTGAAACCTTTTTTCAAAGTAAGAATACGGTCACCATAAATAAATATATTGCAAGCCGCTGACAACCAATCTCCCAAGATAAAATGAAAACACATTTGCATTTTCTGTGATACAGCTAATAGAGTGTACAGAGAAGTCTCCTACTTTTCACTTTCAGGGGCCCTAAAATGTGACTTCACTATTAGAAAGACTCTGTGATTTTAATGTTAAAATGCAAATTTATGTTACAACTTTCTTCTACAAGAATTTAAAAATCTGCAAACACTGAGTCCTTTGCTGCTCAAAATCAACCACCCCTGAAAGTATTTGAGTGATGTATACTTGCAAACACATATAAAATTAGAATATATATATATATAAATATAAACTGCAATAGCTTTTGTGTGCCCACTTACCCTATAAAATGCTTATAACTTCCCCTGAGTCTTGTTGAGAGATAAATAGCATCTTTCTTCATGACTTACCAGGAAATTCAAGCTTAGTTTAATTTTGACAACACTGTTATTTTGTAAGTATCATATAACATATACTCTTGCCCATAATATTTGCGGTAATTAATAGAGCTAATATGTGTGAATCAAAAATATAATGTACCCTTCAGTAAGAAAGAAAACCATTGGTTTAAAGTAATGTTTTACAGGTCAGAGACATGATTCTGGCCATGAGGAAGAGCAATAATTTCAGTTTAAAACAACAGAAAGAGAAAATCAGAGACGGAAAAAATAGCCAAACATGTAAGTGGCCCTCTGATCAGTTGTGGGAACCTGAGACTGTATGCTAATAGTTCCCTTAGCTGTCTGCTATTTCTAAACTTGGGGGTAAAGTAATAAAATAGTTTTTGCCATTGACAGAGAGGGATATTAAGTTGCCTTTTTTAGCCTCTCTTTTGCAATTCTATCCCTATTCTGTTCACATAGACTTATCTCATATATTTCATGTGTAATAGGATAAATCTGAAAAATCTCATATTTATCAGATTTATTCATATTACATGATATTCCTATTTAGGAAACAGAATTATACTTTTTGTAAAATCTGTAGTTTCAAAGAATTAATTAATTCCTAACTGAAAAATTAGCAAATGTAGCACTGAAAGCTATTAGCAACAAGAAATCCAATATAAGCCAGATTTCTGCTGGTTTACCTGGAGCAGCAAGGAATATTTAGACTCAGTAATGCCACATATGCTGACAGTGTTCAGGTGAAGAAGCTTTCTTGGTCTCTAGACATCAGTGTAATCAAATTCTAGAATCTTTCCTTCTCTTTTTTCCATAATATGTGAATATCTCCTATACTAGCAAAAATATTTGTGGAACATTTGATTTTGTTACAGACGATAAAGGAAGAGAGCATGATTTCTGTCACAGTGCCATTAAATGACAAGCTGTTTTCTGGAAGCAGCTATATTCTGCCTGGCTTGGGTGCAGAGCAATAGGTACCTTAAAATGCAAGTCAATCCAGCTGCCTTAGAGGTTTATTTTAGGATGGACTGAGTCACAACTTATAAATGCCTAAATCTCCTCATATATAGATGTAGATCATTTAAATAATCTGATGGTTTTCAGAAACAAGCATGTTTCAGACAGCCAAACTCAGATAAGACCAAATAACTTTGTTTAATAAGTACAATAAATTAAAATTTCATCAGCATGAAGAATAAAAAAACTCCAAACAACCACCCTAATCAACCAACAACAACAACAAAAGAGCTATACACTATTCAGAAGTTTCTGGAAACAAGTTATAAGCCCTGCTATCTAATTCCAGTCCACCAAGCGCCACTACATATTCCCAATGAGACAACTGTCCTTCTCTCTAACATTCATATATTTTACTTTGATATTGTGAAAGCTAAATGTGATTGAGAATATAGCCCAGGGTGTGAAAAAGCCCAATATTTAATATCAAAACTCATTTAGAATCTTGAATTGATTTTCTATGAAGACTTGAGTGCTTAGAGTTTAATATTAAATTCCGTCTCAGTCTAGTTAGACAGATAATTATTTATTCAATGAAGTTTGGTAATCAAAAGTTAAGTCAACATAATTATGTGGAGAATTAAACAGAATACAGTTATTTTAAAACTTGGAAATTATTCAGTACTACTAATTTCAGACAAGCAATGAAAACCCACAAATATGCAAAAAATGGCTGCATTGGAATTGAATCCACTACTATCCAATGCCATAATAATGGTCTGAAGTCACAGTTTGTTTAACTGCATCTGCTACTGGCAAAAAAATGAAAGTGCACAATTAGTAAAGCAAGCATTTGTAGAATTCCAATCAGTGAAACATGTTATTGCATATTGTGTTTGAAATGAAGACATTTTTAACCTTTCTGAGTTGTCTTTTTGTTGACTTGTTTGTTTGTGTGGGTTTGTTTGTTTGTGTATTTTTTTGGGAAAAACCCTAAATAAAAATCACTCTAAACCCAGCATTTCCATCTATGTTTTCTGTAAGTATACTTTCTTCTTTATTTCGGTCCTTTTAAAATACTGTTTTCCATAGGCAAACACTACCATTCAGTACTGATTATAAAATATTTTCCCCTGTTTTATCCCAAACCTCATTCAGACAATTCTGAATTTCATTCAAGTTTGACCCAAATGTTTTAGCCATCTGGCTACCTATTGATTTCATATTGTGTATCAACTTTCTAGATACTACACTCCTAAAATTAAAATAAGGAAGTAAGTATTTTTTCTTGTTCTCTCTTTCTTGTTCTTAATTTCTATTGAATTTATATAATTACTTATATCAGCATCCTAAATAAGGTTAAAAAATTCAGACAGAAAAAGCCACTCATGGTGAATTATATAATGCCTCATGACTTCATGAATATATAATGAAGTACAATGAGAGAAGAAGAAACGACATCTTTGCCATTTAAAGATACTTAAAATTTAAAATGGACAGATTTTCATATAATAAGGCTACTCAGAAATAAAGTCATGACCAGTCTTCTTGTCCTCCTTCCCTCAGATCTACAAACTCATATGAGCGTCAGACCTATATTGTTTAGCTTGTTTCGACTTGTTGTCTACATCATTATCAAGAAAAGGCCAGAAGTTTCTTCTTTCCCTGAATGTCTATTATGGGAACTAAATAGTGAGTGTTATCTGAGCTTTTTAACTATTATAGGCTATTACAGATGTCAGTATTATGATCTGAAATATGTCTTTATCCTCACTGCGAGAGATTTTCCAGTGTCCTCAACTGCCAGTTTTCGCCTAGAGAAGCTGCCAAAATGCCTTTTTTTTCATAGAACATTTTTGCATTGGTTTTTGCTGTGTATCAATAGATTTTGCACTGTAATGTATTATAAGAATTGTCCTAGCAGAATTTCTGCTGATCTTAGACCACTTCTTTTTCTTTCCTCTGAATCATTACGATTGAAAGAAGACAGCACTGACATTTTTAATAACTTTTTTTTCTTTGCTGAGAAGTGAGTGCATCTGGGAGTTGACTTTTTACTTTCTTTGAAAATCTGCAATCTATAATTTTATGAGCAGGGGATAGAACTAGGAATAAAAATAACTCCCCTTTTCAACTCCCATCAAGAACAGAAAATGGGAAATTTAATCATCTTGAACAGAGTGCTAAAACAAGATGTGGTTTGATTGAGACTCCCTAGAATCTCCTTTTTATGATATATATTAGAATTAAATTCACCTTAATTTTACAAGAGGGACATTATTTGACAAAGAGACATGAAGCATGCTGAAATTATCTCTCTTTTGTGTCTCATCATTCTGATCACTTTTATGATGTAAACAGAAGGCTCATCTAAAATTTTTCTCTGCTGCTTAAATTCTAAAAAATAAAAGAAAACCAAACCCCAAAACCTCACAAACTTTTCACAACCTTTTTCATAGTTACTAGTGGTTTAAAACCAAGACATACAAATCCAAAGCATTTTCCTCAAATCAGCCAAAACCCAAATATTTGGAAATTATTACATTAATAGGTCAGTTTCAACAACAACAACTACTACTACTTCATGAAATATGTATTTATATTGAAAATAAAGCATGATTCAAAAATGCAATTGATATCTCATACATAATAGATATATTATAGATTATATTATCAAATTAATGGCATTCCGTATGGATAATTATATGTATAGCATAGTACATGTTCTGAATTTTGTGTCTTTCTTTTTTTGTTCCTATTACATTTCTCTCTGCTTGTATTAGCATTATTATAGCTGTATAACTCTTTGAAATATGTGCTCACATAAACTATACAGAACTACAACAGATTTTTAACTTTGAGAAAGAAAAAAAAGGGAGTATGTGCTCTGGAGATGATGCAAATGTGAACAATAAATACTTATTTTCACATTTTTTTGCATCTTTTGTAAATCATCCCTGTTGCACAAAATCTCATAAATGACTTTTATGTTATTAAAATATATAATGTCAACATTATTAACCTGAAAAAGACACAAGAATTCCAACCTGCTTTCTTCTTTCAGTCAGTGTAATCCTATAGTGTTTCATTTTCAGTATTTACCATTCCCACCTTGTCTTGGGGTGGCTTTATGATGTTGTATCCCATATCGCCTGCCCTGTGCCCAGGCATGATTCTTGTCCCTTTCTGTGCCTTTAAACCTGGGTGCGAGAGAAAGAATAAAAAAATGCCAGCCAGACAAACTTTTCAAAGCAGTTTGTGCTCCAAGGATACAGAGATAGTTGCTGTGGTGAGAAGAGTGGAGGAAGCAAGCTTCTTGATTTTCAGCCAGAGAGAGATGGAGAGTTGAATTTTCTTTTCCCTATGACTTTGGATTCTTCTTCTTTTCTTCTATAACTGTGCAACAACACCAAAACATCATCCAGGATGCCTGGAGGGGGCCCACGCCAACCCAGCTCAAAGAGGAGGAGAGAGAGAGACCACACCCACAGAAGGACTTTAGAATCTTCCCAGGTTTCTCTCCACAGTGAGGTTTTATTATTTAGCATTTTTATTCTTTTCCTGTGTGTTTGTTAAATAAATAGGTTTTTTTCCTTTCCTCCAAAGAATATTTCTTTCCTGAACCTGGTGGGGGAGGGGTGGCTGTAACCTGCCTTCTGAGAGAGGACATTCAAATTCAGACATTCCTCTGAATTTTGTTTCAAACAGGGACACCACCAATGAATACTCAAATCAAATAATTTTCTTAAGAATATGATGAAAATGCTTCCTAAGGTCTAAATACACAATTAAATACATAATTGTCATTATGGACAATTCAGTGCTCGAATGCGCACCTGTGCAACAGCAAGTGATGACCCCAGAGTTTTGCAACACAGAGATACTCTTGATCATTTAATATCCAAGGCTAACTGTCCAAGAATCAAGTACTGCTAGCTTCATGGTGTGCATTTTATGTGGATTGCCAGCTGTTACAGCAGATTCTGCAAACTGATGATTTATGTCAAATCCTTAGTATAGTTATTTTGGAGTTCTTACCATCCCAAGAGTGAGGGAGGGCGTTGTTTGTTTTGTTTTGCTTTGTTTAGCAGGGTATTTTTACACATTGGTTTTTTGCTATTCAAAGCTAATCCTTCGTCCTCTGACCATATTTATATCAAATTCTATAGAGGAGAAATGCAGCTCTATCTTTTGCTTGTAAACATATTGCACTGTATGTTATACGTTTACACATCACATACATATTTGCAGCAGAACCCTTTATTCTGCAGAAATTTGACTCTTTTTTTCTCCTCAAAAGATCAGAAAAAATTTAAAATAGAATTCTGGGAGACTATCTTAACTTTTTTTTCCAGCTAACCATTCTATCAACCTCCAATCCAATTTCATTTCCCCAGAGTCTTAGAAGAAGTTCTGTTTATCCTCAAGACAGTCATCAATGAATGTAACCCCTTTAAAAGACATCACTTTTTCAGAATTCAAGTGTTCATAGTCAGTGCAGAACTGGCTATTTCCTTTAACTGTTCTAGGCTAATAAAATAAATGACATTTTCCCTCTGAAGACTCTCTGCTTCTGTTACTATTGCAGAAGGTGGCCAGCAAAGAATAAGGTTAATGTGGGATCCATCCAAATAAACATAGATATAAATATTCCAATTACTTATTTCAGACTTTTATAGTCATTATATAGAAATGAGGATATAAGAGCATGGATTCTCTGACTACTTTAGATGTCTTTGGGATCATGTCTAAGAATTTTTTTCTTTTCCTCTGGCATTTATAGAGGGAGCTGAGAGTGACTGGTTCGCATGAAGATGTTCATGTGGTAGACGTCTATTCCTACATGAGCAGAATCCCATTAAGAGCTACGGTTGTAAAAACGGTTCTGTTGTTAAATATTCCGTGGCTATTGAGCATTTACTGATGCACCGGCTTCATAATTGAGTATGCAGCTGAAGTGATACATTTTAGGAAATAGAAGATTTAAAGGTAACTGGAGTGAATCAGTATTTAAAACTGACGATTTTTTCTAAATGCAAAGTTATTTTATAGTCAAAACCATATGGCTGTCTTAATACCACATAACAGTATTTTCCATAAATTTAACTTTTTTTTTAATGGGAAGGCCGTAGAAAAAGCCCGTGCTAATATTAATAGCAAAACACATTTGACTCTTTTCATTAATATATTGTACTTCTGCTCAAAACAATAGGGATATGTGTTCTCCAGGTCCTTTCTTTTCTTCTTCTTTCTTCATGCTTTCTTTTACTTCTCATGACTGCTTTCCACCCGCTCAGATACTTCTGAGAAAGCAGTGAATAAGAAAAATTTATCGTGTCACAACCAAGAGTTCAAAGAATGGCATCACTCTTAGTACAATTGAAGAACAGAATAAATATAGAGTTTCAAGGGAAAGCCTAGTTAAGAAAAAAATATGTAATGAGTTTAATTAAATAGCAAAATATTTAATATATATTGCAGGAAAAATAGCTTTATATTGATTCACTGGCTTTTTTAATGTCATCCTTCCTTTGGTTTTGACCTCATTGAAATCAGTGAGAGACTTCTTAAATCAAAAGGGTAGAAAATGTGTTACTTCCTCTCCCTTCTCTCACTGCACCTCACTGGTCTTGTTTTGATGTGTGGTGGTTTGAACCTGAGTTGATGGACAGTTGTTTAGACCCATAACACTTCTCGAAATTTACATATTTAAACCGCGTGGAGACGTGGGAACTTTCTCTTGGTGTTCGAGCCTCCCGTGGGGAGAGCCGGGGAATGGGCCCCCCTGCTCCCTCTCTTGGAGCAGCCCCGGGCCTCCCCTCCCCCAGGGCACGGGCCCCAGGTGGCGGCGGGAGAACCCCTCAGAGCCGCGGGCAGCTAAGAAAACAACCATTCAGCTGCTGCATGGCCGAGACCACCCGGCACAGCTCTTAAAAGATTGGAGATCTCCCTGCCCGCCTCACACGGCCCCGCGCAGACCCGGTGAGAGCCGATAGAGCTTTCTGCAACCAACGCAGCAAGAGTTGAGGTAAGGAGCCAGCAGCATAAAGGGAAAGAGGCTTTTTTCTCCAGCATAAAGGCTGAAGAAAATCATGGCGACTTCAAGGTCAGAGGGAAAGAGAAATTAAGTTATGAGAGATGGAGCTGAAGATGGTGATGGGAAAAGAGGACGGGGTCACACCCAGCGCGAAGCTTAAAAATACTTTTTGTAGGCCGTGGTAAAAACTGTAATATCACAAACTGTTCTTTCCTCTTTAATCCACTTAAAGATATGGGAGGATGAGAATTTTGTGCTCAGCCTGTGGGAAAAAGAAATGTAACCACACCAGGTTACCTCAGAGCTATAAGAGACTTTTAGAGATTTTGTGAAGAAGAGAGAGCAGTTGCTTTTAAGCTAGAATTTGCCTATCCTTAAAAAGATACGCCCCATGTGTGGCCCATGCTGGCAGCTGTGGGAAGACTGCAAGATTCACAGGACAGATGTTTTTCACGGCAGCAGAATTTCTGGGCAGGTCTGTTGCCCTTTGAGCAGTTTGGAAACCATGTGAAGCAAAAGAAAACCTTTTTTCCTTAAATAGTGGAGAGACTTTTAAGAACTATAACACTGACCAAAATCATAGTTTGTTATCCTTTGTGCAAGTTGGGTAAAAAGGGGAGGTGCTGCAGGAAAAAGGGGTTTTGCTTTAATTTCTTATTATTTCTTTTTACTTTTAATTCTGTTAGTAATAAACTTCTTTATATTTTTTAGGTTTAGAGCTTGCTTTGTATTCCTCCTAATTCTTATCTCACAGAAGATAAGAAATGTGAACAAACCCACTACATGATGGTTCATTCCAATCCTTCTGAAGCAGCCTTTTAAAATATCTATTTTTTTTCCCTTATTCGATAGTTAGGGTGTAAGAAAACAAGAAGAAATTTCAGGTTTATTCTCTCATACAAATTAGTTCTGGGTTATTCAGTAAGAATATACTAATAAATTCTTTTAAATACAAAACATTTAATAGAACCTTAGTACTACAAATCTTGCTTAGATGCGCATTTTATCAAAACACTTTTTTGAGCAGAGAATTAATGAAAGAATAGGATATTAATGTATTTGTAACTTAGTTTATAACCATTTAGTTAGCTAGAAAAAAAAGTGAACATTTCTTGAAAGGTGTAACAAAATTGAGTTGCTATTGCTTTTAATTGTTTGAAGAGATGCTTCTAGTTCATTTGTAATAAAAGATAAACAAGAATAGATGGTTTAAACATCCTAGATGAGATGCTAAAATTGTTGAAAGTTTTGTGTTAAGTAGGGAAAATGAAATTAAAATAAATAAGGAAAAGCAGACAGTAGTCTATATTATTTACATCAGTTTTGCCTTTTATTGGATTGTTTGTTTCAAATATATATTCACTGTTCCTTTATTGTTGATGGCAACAATGGTTTGCTTTATTGTATTATCTTTCTCCATGTAAAATGTCATCTCCTTCAAAGTTCAGAGTTTCTCTTTACCAATTTAATAAAATCCTAATAGCAGTGATCCATGACTTTTAGGTCAGAGGATGATTGATGACTGCCTGCCGGCATAATAATGTCAATGCCTGAAATAAAAATATAATTCATCTAGTGTGAAATACAGATTGACTTTTAAAGTCTCTGAAGTGTCACATGGATGCAATATCTACTGCAAATGCTGGCTGCTAATTATTATTCATGTTTTCCACTGTTAATACTCAAAGCAATTTATTACATTCCTTAATGCTGTTGAATACTACTGTATCCATCAGCTGAGTTCAGGCCCCACCAAGAGAGTCCTAATTTGTAAGTTTATTTCTTACATCATCAACTTCAAAAAGCAACTTGGGGAGTTACTATTTACTGTCAGTCCACCAATAAATGTCAATATCCCAGAGTAGCAGAGGCAAGTGCCACATAACCAGTAATGTTACAGTTAAACAAACATAAACATGATTTATGTCAGCATTGACATTCTTGTCTATTTTGTAAATAAGCTACACAGTGTCTCTGTCTAGACAGATTTTACTTGTTTTACCTATGATCTGATCATAGGTTCACATGGTTCTACTTATGCAATATTTCTAGCAAAAAAAACCAAACCAAAACAACAGAAAAACAGCATCTCTGATTAAATATAGACATATATGCAAATAGATACATATGGCACCTGGAAAGTAAACACCTAGAAAGATAAGAAATACTTTCACAGATGTTGACTAATAATTTATAAAGAGGGAGAAACATGTTAATTTAAAAAAAAATCATTTTTCAACCTATAATTCTGTATGAATTTTATAAAAAGTGAAAGAGTTCTGAGAGGAAAATCTGCAGGGAGGAGCCAGGAAGACAGCTTTGCTACAGAAACTCACTGCAGTATATTCAATCCACAGACAATGTTGCAGTGTTGCTGTCCAACTCAGCTGTAAAGAGACCTGATCTTATTTCCACTGTTCATGGTATTTCTACAACTTTTTAACAGAAATAAGAAATTTACCCTGCAACAATAATTTTTTTACAACCTGTCTGTAATTTGACAGGGTTACAAAACCAATTTAAATAACTTTAAATCACTTTATTTGTGAAATTATTTTCTACATTGCAATTATGTAAATAAATGAATAGCAACATTATTAATAAGCAGAGAAACCTCCTTTTTACAAAAGGGACTCATAATTAAGTTTTCATTGTGAAATAAAATTTCTTTGCCTCCATAGTAAAGACACTGTGAGATGTTTCCTGTATGAAGAAATACTGAATGTAAGTAGGAAAAAAATACAGCAAAATATAATATACATTATAATACAAATATATGTATTTCCAGGTAGATTATAAAGTATTATGACTATCTTTCTTCTCACTATTACTGAAAAGGTAATGTGAAAATAGAAAATATTTTCAGTAAGAATAAGAACATTTATAAGTTAGGTGTTTGAACAAATTTAAATACTGAAAAATAAGGAGTAATTCTAAGCAGTAGGGAAACCTAGTCATTTGACACCTGAACTTAATATCCACAACATTATTGTGAACACACAAGGTGAATAGCTAAGCCCTCATTAGTGGAGATCTGGGACTTTGTCCATCTACATAAGGACTGGTGACTAATACAGTTTGAAAAAGCATCCTTCATCACAGAGAACTGTTTTTTGTGATATCCACAAGGTACTGGCTAAAACAGGATTTGAGGAGATGTACAATCTTTATCACCATCTTTTAGTACTTATATGAGCTTTACTGTTTCTAGCTTGCTATTTATTTACATATGTATTCGTGTCATAAATATATTCCCCTAAAAAGTGTCATTTTAAGCTAATTTATCCATGTATTCTCTACCATTTTATTTAAAATTATGTATGTTTATTGACAGTAGTAGTGAGATTCACCTCAACTAGTACTAAATGTTATTTACCAGCAATATTAATGAGTAATTAGACACCAGATACAGAGTGAAAGCAACTCAACATAGCATCCAGAAAAATCAAACCTTGAGTACATCTCCTTAGTTCCAACTAAATAATCTACTTGTTATGACGAGGAAAAAAACAAAAAAAACCCCAATGGATGAACTTTGTTTCAGAGCTGTTCCTAACTTTGAACTATAGGAACATATTTGGGACAGGAGACCTCAGGGCAATAAATACCCTGGGGGCAATTGGGTCGGACATAGATATCAAGAAATTCCAAAAGTTTGGTCTGCAGCTGTGCGATTTAGCAAGGCTGTGGCCAGTTTATTTCAACAGTCTACTTTTGAAAACAGTAAATTATTTTTAACAATGGTGTCTGAAGAGAGCAGGCAGAGACATCTTAGACATCTGATGCTGTGTAGAAGGCTGAGATTGAGGTTGAGCCTTTACATGAACATCCAGGACCTGGCAAGTTTTCTGACCAGGGAAAATGTCTCTTTCCCCTGCATCCATGGCATTGGTCAGAGACAGATTAGAAGTGCTGGGTCTCTGAGGTGTTTTAGTTGAGGGTGGAGAGAACAGAAATTCTAGAAGTGAAATTGTTATGCACACACTGACCTCATCCTGCTGAGGAAAGAGATTCTAGATTGTATGTCAGTGGGTATGTGGTTGTGACTTTGTGTCTACCTCACTCCTAGTTGGCTCCATCGTCACAACTAAGCATCAGCTGGCCACTCTAAGATCCATTTATGGTCTGCAGAGAAAAAGAGGCAAAACTAGTATTTTTTTTAGTGTACATTTCTTTACAGAATTGTCCTCTGGGTGTTTCTGTTCTTTACAGTCTTGGGATAAATTGAACACAAGTAATTATCTTGTCATTCCTTTTCTCTCCTGCAAAAATTAGTCTCAAGTCAGCTAATATATGCAAGAACTGATGATCATTTTGTAATCTGAATGCCTAGAAACACAAACACCAAAACAACCTTGCTCTTCCAAAAATCTTCTAACAATACTGTTCCCCACAACCTGTAATGACAAATAATGTCTATCACTTCTAGAACAGGAATTACAGACATATCAGTGATAGACAGCATTAATGTAACTATTTGTAGGTTACATGTTCTCTGCCAGGATTTATTTCTAGACCATGCAGCAGAAAGGAAAATATTTGTCTCAAATTGGACTTCTAATATTTAAACGAACTAATTTTAATCACTAAATTTATTCATTATACAAAACACTCACTGATAGTACAGAATAAGTATAACCAGAATTTCTCTCCTCAGCAGAAAGAGTGGGTTTAAAAATCAACTTTTTTACGAAACAGTAGCCTTTGCATAAAAATCTCAAAATAGTAGTTTAACAGGTGGCACGGAAAAATTAATAATTTATTACTTTTTATTAATTTTCAGGTAAGCATTGCATTCAGCAGTCAAAATGTCTTGTGGTTTATATGTGAAAACCACAAACTATTCCCTGCCTATTTACTAAAACTTCCACTTTATTCCGCATCATCCCTTATGTGTTATCAATACATAGATTTGTGAGCTGTCTAGAGCTAAAAAGAACGTCACTGTTTTAAGAGTAAGTCAATACAGTAACTTGGAGACTACGTCATGTCTCTGCATCAAAGTAGAACTGTGGAATCAAGAACCGGGCTGGAAGACAGAGAAATTTGCTGTAAATATGTTCACCTTTTCAAAGTATTTCTAAATTTAAAATACAAACACATATTTGCATGTGTGTGTATATAGGTGAATATATATGTATATATGTATAGTGAAAATGTCCCAATGTGGAAATATGAAACTTACTTGCAGCAGTTTATTAATGCTAAACTTAACATGAAGTATAAATATTTTCAATATATAAATATTTATTGAAATAATTTCAGTGTCCATAGAAGTACACTTCATAGTTATAACTTTCTCAGACAATAATAGGCTGTTTATTCCAGTCATTTATGAATTACAATCTTTTCTCATCTCTGACATTTCTAGCATATTCCAGTGAAGCCTTGATATACCCCGTATCCAGTTTCTTTTCAATGTAGTTTCAAGAAAAATAACACCCATGCATCGTTTGGAGATTAATCAACCTGTAGCTTGTGCATTTGTCGACATTGAACACACTTTCAACATTGGAAGGTCACAAAATCTGGTTTTATGAGCTACAAATAACATTTCTGCTCTACATTTACCTCAGAAAAAAAGGTTTTAAAATGTCAAGTGTCTCAACATGACATAGCATAATCACTTTATTCTTGTAATCAAGCATGAAACAACATAAAAAAGACTTGATACAAACATAAAAATACTATAAAGTAATGAAAAACTGTGGTCTTCCAGTTCCAGGAATAGTAACTTGCTCAGGGTTACTGCTGATCAAAGACTGGTTTCTTCTCTTTTCACTGTTTTTCAGTCTGATGCAAATAAGTTCTCCCTCAGTTACTCTGAGCTGTCCAGGCAGGATGCAGCTGTGAACTTGAAGCTACGTTAACACAGTTCTGTGTTTGAGTTAATAAGTCCTGCTGAGAGTAAAAGACTATGGAGACTAATGCAGTTTCAGACAGGAAAAAAAGACAAAAAAATCCATGATTGTTAATAATCACTCTGGGTTTTAATAAATAAAAAATACAATCTTCATTCAGATACAATCTCATTAAAGAATTAGTGAAATTCTTTTTTAAATTCTTTGCTAAGTAGGTTTTATCAGTGGGAAAATTATATGGAAGTTTGATTTAGCAGCTATAAATGTCATTAAACAAATATGCATTCTTCAGACTTAATTACACATTACAATATCAAACAGTCTAAAGCTCAAGAGATAATAAAGTGTAACTGTCACTGCCAAGAGTGTAATATTATCTTAATAATTTAAACCAGATTGGATATAAGAAATTACAGTCAAGACATAAGACTTTGTAAGTGGGGTAAATCATGTATCCTGCCAAATGATGAAATTACTTTTCTGAAAACATGACCTATGTTTTCAGAAATCTAGAAATCTCTTTCCAAGTATTTCTATTCTTAGGATCAACACCTCGCTTTTGAGTAACAAGATTCGCTTCAATTATACTGAAGCATATGAATGACTCACCATTTTTTGTACAAGCATTGTTTGCTTATTTTTAAAATCTATTAACACTTCTCCAAAAATCTACATTTGTAGAAGAAAGTCCAGACAATTAAACAAAAAACATTGAGTGAATCATGATGAAATCTCCGGTATGTATCACTCACAGGGGTGGACAACACCACTTAAGTGAGTATAAACTGAATGTATGTGAATTGAATATGTGAAACTATGTGAAAGAATCTTTGCCCCAAGTTGATCATGTTAAAGATGAAGCCAGCCCTCAGTGGGATTAAACAGCAACCAGTGAGAGACAGAGACTTTTGAAGCAAAGAAGGAAAGAGCTGGAAGAGAAGTCTAATGAAAACATAAAAATACTCAACAGAGGGCAAGGGAGAAACCTTGTAGTGGAAGCAGTGGCAGTCAGACCATTTTTGACACCTAAGACACCACCATGGGACATCACAACTGCTGCCTGGTCTGGGCACAGCAGCCTCCCCAAAGGCCGCCTTGAGCTCCTGCACTCCATCAGGTTGGGTGGCACTTCAGGGTGCAACACATGGGGACCAACACCTCAGATGTATGTTTTGCCTCAAGGGACGCTTGGTGTCCAGCCTGTGCACTTGCAGGTCGTAGGGAGCAGTACAGGCAGAGGCAAAGCTTAAACACCCATGTCTTCACCAGAAGCTGTGTGTATACTTGCAGTCCTAGGGAAGGAGGTTGTTGGTAACCTACAATGCCTTTGAGAAAGGGGATATGCACGTAAATGTGGTGGGTGTATGTGTGTTGACGGGAGGAAATAGGAACATTCTTGAACTATTCATAAAAATGTGCATGGGAATTTTTCAGTTTTTATTAATATTTGGTTAGCTGATCTATTGCTGACGTTTATCCTGATCATGTAGTTCACTGCTTGCCGGGTAATTACATGTTAATAAACCAATGAACCACTTAAATAACATTTGTTTTGTGTGTATTAAACATGAGCTAAGGAGCTCCACCTTGGAAAAATCATGTCATAAAGTAGATTAAAATCATACCACACTAGCTAGTGAACTATCAGTACTACTTACATCTACAAAAAAAAAGGTCACGCTACGATGCCACACAGTGTATTTTATTTACCTTAAACAAGTTTGACAGGGAACGCTGAAAAATTAAAGTTCCCTTAAAAAATAAGTACATATTATATAATCCAAGCTCAACACCTCAAATTTGATATATTTAATATCAACAAAGCTTTCTACAAGTGTGTCTATGTAAAATCTGAAGAACAAGAACAAGTTTTGGGCAATTTGCCAGCCTTCAACGATGAACACATAATTACAGCATCCCATAGTCTACCAGTTGACTTAATTGGCTCTTAATTGACATAGGGTTTGCCAAAAAAAGAGATTTATATTCACAGATCATTAGACCAAGGATGTTAAACATTGTACTGCATGACTCATTATGGCTTGTGCTGTTAATGTAAGAGAAAGCTAAACAGGAAGGACTGCTGAGACTGATGTATTCAGGAAACCAGAGATATGCCCTGTGTCACCATGGAATTACACAGGTTCTAGGGAGCCACTTTTCTGTCTCTGAGTTACTTCCAGAAATATTCCCAGCATCAGCTTTTGAGATATGAACGTTTCCAAATAAACTTCCCACCTTATATTTTCATCTACCAGACATGACTTTAGGAAGGATGGCCACCTTTTCTCTGGACATACTTAGAATTTTAACCTAAGGGTCAGTTTTTTGGTAGGACCTGGTACCTAAAGTACTGAATTCTTTCTGAAATCCAAGTTAAAATGTAAAAACTGTGCAGACAAAAAAGTGAGACATATTTTCAATATAAAAAGAAATCTTTCACATGACAACTTTTCATGGAATGCAATAAAGCACGATGATTTGGTGAAAATAATTCCCTTCAGAAATCTTTCAAAAGATCTCTAGCAAAAGAATTAGTATCTGGAATATAAAACAAATATTTTAAAGCTGATGAAATACTTGAAAGTATTGACAAATTTTAAAAAGTGGTGTTTTTTCTTTCATTTCACCCTCAACAAGCTGCAAAAGTACAAAGAGAAGTCTGTATTTGTGCGTGTGCACTCACAACTACACTCATGTTTCTGAAGAAATAGAGCTGCTCTCCTTTCTCCTCTCTTACTGCTCTCTGCTTTTTTTGTCTTCCTTATGTCTTTGGGAGTTAGGTTTCTTTGCTCATTCTCAGTGATTACTAGAGAAGGGCTCCTTTTTCTTACTTGAGGGTCTATTTTAGCAATACATTTAAATATTGCTCTGCAGTAGCATTCCCCCTCCCTCACAAGCAAGCAAAGTGAATTTGTCAAGGGTTGCTTGCAGCTTTGGGGGAAAGGAGAATCACATACAGCAGCCAACCTACTGCAGTGTCTCTGAGAAATTGATCTTGTTCTGCTGTGTCAGACTAAGACTTTGATGATAATGACATTTTCAGCTGCAGACAAAATCCTTTTTAATTTATTTGAAGGAGAAGAGGCTGAAATGATTTTCTATTCCAGGATGTGCTTTACAGCTTGACTTACTTTTCAGGACTAACTCTCAGTTCAGGGGTAGGTGGGGAGTTCCTCCTGACATGACCCTGAAATAAAAGGAAGCATTCCAAGGAGTTGGAGTTTTAAAATTATTCATTGAATGCTTTTCCTTAAAGATTACATCCTTGAGTCTCTTACATGAGAACTAAATTAGAGGAGTAACAGAAATGTTGTAGAATGAACTGACAAACTTTAGGAAACCATGAGATATTGATGAGGCATAAGGGAATAGAACCCATTTAAAACCTGCAAATTATTTTAATTTCTCCTGTGCCTCTCCTATATTTTTGATATCATAATTTCCAGTTCCATGCCATCCTAACCATCGACTTTTTCTTTCCTCTACTGATTTTTTGCATGTTTTTTCATTATTTTCATACAGACAGCTGTAGAGGATTTCCAGAATGCCCTAAGGTCCAATGTCATCTCCAGATACTTGATCCTGTTTCAAAGCATCAGCTAATTTTTCCTTCACGTTGAAAAGTGCTTTGGTTTCTGAAATTACTGGTATGCCACCTCAATCAATTGAGAATAGGAACTTTCTTCAGCATAATCTCTGAAAGAAGTAGATGATTTATCTTGCAAAAATTTTTTGTCAGTTTCATGAAAACCTGGGTGTTTTAGGAGGTGAATCTGTTTTGGATTCTCTAGACAGTTGTTCCTGTGCAATTATTATTTTCAAGGTTTAAAAGTGACATTAAAAAGGTTTTATGTGCTTAAACTTGTCTTTTTAAATCCTTTCTTCTGACATCAGCATTCCAGCTCTGCACATGCAATTTGAGCATGGATAACTGGTGAGAAGTAGCTTAAAGACATTTTCTACACATATTTACAAATAAATTTAAAAAGAAAAAAAAAAGAAAAGTACCTCAGGAACAACAAATATACAAGTGTTATGCAAAGAATGAATAGCAATTCTGTAATGATTCATTGCAGCTCCTGTCTCCAGGAGAACCTGGGGCTTCTGTAGGAACAGCTATCACTAAGGCACTTTCCTTCTTTAGTTCACTTTGTCTGAAGGCAAAGGACAGCTTGTACAGTCGATTTCCTCCCTGTTATATTTGCACTTTTAGCATAGCCAGATAAGTACAAAAATTGCATCTACCTAAGCACCACATCATCAAGCCCATGATTGAACTCTGTGTGGTATCAATATCCTTGTCATTCCTCAAGTACCTATTCAGTCCATCCAGAGTTACCAGTGGGGATCAGACATGTCAAAACAAACTGCATTGTCTCACACTGTGGCCCACTTTCAGTGGCGACTTGGCCAGTAGAAAGTACAAGATGCCTCAAAAGTGATAAAGTATATTCTGAATCAACAAACCAGTAGTCTATGCATACTAGCTGCTTAGAGATAATTTAGTATTTTTGCTCATCATTTGAGGAACAAGTCACGCAGATAAATGGAAACTTTCTCACTGAAGGCAAAGCTATGATCGAGTAACCAAATTTTGATATTTGAAATTTCTCTGAAAAAATTGTATTGATTTTGTTCCTTGTTCAGAGATAAGGCTTGCAAGTTTATCCTGGCATTTTGAGGTTATTTATGATTGGAATGAAAGTAAAGAATGCACACAGAGAGATTGGTTTAATATATTTATGTAAACAACAGTGTTATAAGAATATAATTTCATGTTTAAACCTTATATTTTCATAGAAAAACAATTTTACTTTGTGTCTTTGCATGCATGTATCTATGCAGATATAGATATGTGGTTACAAACATACAAATATAGATATAAACTAGATATAGACACAGATATAGATATATAATCTTAAAGAAATAAAGGAAAAAACCCACATACAAAGGAATAGCTTGTCAGCTGGTTGAAAGCAGTACCTCTCTTTTCTAAGACAGAAATAGGCATCATCCCTGGAAAGAATCATGAGAGGAGCACCTGAGAAATTTTGAAAATAAGAATTTCAAATGGATGGCTAACTCACTCTTAATGTTTATCTATGGCAATTACACTCTAAAGGGGAAAAAAAGGTAAGTAATTTCATATTCATTCCAGAAGACCAAGGCTCATAATAAGAAATCGCCTTTCAGATAAGAAAAAAACCCAAAACCCAGCAGCAACAGCAACAAAACAAAAGCAAGCAAGCAAGCAACCAACAAAAACCCAATCAAAAAACCAAACACAAAACCGAAAACCCCCCACCACCCATACACAACAAAAAAATCCTACAACTTGGAGTAAGGTGTAAAGTACCCAAAAGCACTGAAAAGAAATGTCACTGACCATCAGAGATCACTTTTACTACAAAGATGTTGATATATTCCCTAACACTAATTAGATTTCTCTGTATATAAATTCTAGTAACCCCTACTTGAAAAATATTCAACATACTTGCTCCACTTTGACTTGTGTACTTTAAGCTCATAAGGTCACTGCAACCCTCTTATCAGCCAACAGCAGAGCTGCAGCAGTAATAGGAGATGTCATCTTAGATTAATGCAAGTGAAAATTGCTTGCAATTTTTTATACTTCTGTCTCTTGTGTGCACTTTAAAGTTTCATTTTTATCTCAGAACATCCTTGGTCACACTACTCGTGATACTTCAGGAAAATATTTGAATGCACCATTAGTAACGATTATGATCTTCAGTAATAATTATTTCTCTAGAATTTGTGAGAAATGAAAGGAGAATATGTCCCAGGAATTACATGTGGATCGGTGTAAATGTATAGGCCTCTGCCTAAATTTACTCTAAAAATACACTTACTTATATTTCAGTTTTACTTTTTTTCTTAGTCATTGACCCCCTTGACAAAGTATCAGCCAAAAATACGGAGTTCTCCTACTCTAACAGAAGAGCAATCAGAAGTTTTTTGATATCCTGATCATTCATAAAGTAGATAATTTTGAATTATGCATGGTGCTGGTATATTTTTTTTATTGCGATGTGAATGTCATATCTTTGCATTGTTAGCAGTTTGTATTGCAGTGTCAGAAAAAAAAAAAAGCTTCTTTTTCCAGCTTTATTAGACTACACGGACAGCAAGAAGCCCAGAATATGGGGCTTATGTATGGACACATAGAGATAGAGTAAAAATGCTGTAACTAATTTAGCACAATCATTTTTGTGAAAAAAGAAGACATGTAGGAAGTGTAGGAAAGTATAAAAATTGTGCTTCTTTTTTTATCAATATTTTAAAACAAATCATCTCTCTAGAACTGATTTTTTTTTCATCTTCAATACTATGAATTGAATTAAAGTGAAGAGGTCTTTCTGAAGTTCAAAAAATATTATTGTTTCTCCTCTGTCTTTTGTAAATAAAAAGTTAAAGTGAAAAATCTTTAACACAGAAAAAAAACGCCACATTAAAATCTACATTATGACCTTGACTTAACTCAAGTTTGAGGAGGCACTATTCTTCTCGGATTAAAAACTTTTTTCAGTATAAAAGGATCATTATTTCCAGAAAGTTAACATTTTTTGTATTGATAAGGGTGAAATGTAAAATAAAATATGCTCAGAAACATGCCTGAGACATACATGTTTCAGAGCAAAAAGTGTGCACAGTAATCACTGCCAACGCTTTTGTCCATGTCACTTCTCGTTAAAAGGAACTTTGTGTACAACTGTGGTGGACAACCGTATCAAGCCTAATACATTCTGAAGGCAACATAGTTGGAGGCAATGACAATTTAGCATGGAAGCTGCTATTAGATTGCATATATTATTCATATTTTTAGCATAATTCTCATGTGGAAAGCAAGAACTGTAAAAAAGAGATAAGACAATGTGAAGAATACCATAGTAAGCAAGTTCAAATTGTTTGATGCAATGGCAGTGTCATAGAAATACTAGACTTTATTCAAATTACATACATATAGGTATATTTAAAGAAGACATTTTTGCAATTTTAAAGAAAAATTATCTATAAGAAGGAAAAGGAGAGACAAGAAATACAGAGCCCCCAGTTTGTGTAAAGAAAGAAGGTAAGTCGGTATCTCCAAATAGAAAAATAATTAAGGAACATATTTTAATGTTCATAAAGTCATATCTAAACACTTTGAAATTTACTTGGATTATGCATTTATTGTACATATAATCCAACAAATATAAGTTTGCTTTCATCAAGATATTAACTGACAAGGAAAGATCTGGGTAGATCACCATCAAAGTTACGGCTTACACAAAATTCTGGCACATTTGAAACTGTTGTAATCTTCCATATAGAAAAGTAACAATAATACTCAGCACTTGCTAGCACACACAAAAAAAAGCCTACTCTCCAGTAAAATCCAGAATCTATTAAAAGAAATTCCAGAAAAAGAAATTCAAAAGATATGCTGAGTTTGATGTTTCTGGACAACATTTGTGAAATTTTCTATAGAATCCAGAACAAATTAAAGTAGATCCACCCCCAAGCACCTGATCAGAGATGAGAAAAAGTCCTCCCAGACATTGCAGGAGAATAGTTTACTGAGAAGATTCCAGCATATAATTAAGAAAAATGAGGGGTTTTTCCATGCTATTATTTTAAATTTTGGTAAGAGCAAAATAGGATACAGTGAAGAGACCACTTGAAGTGGCTGGATTTATACCCAAATCATAATATGGGTGTAAATAGAATAATAAATAAAAGGCATCTCAGTTTAACACAGAAATTTCTTACCCATAAACAAAAAAATAAAGATTTAGAATCTAAATCCTTAAACAAAACAGGCTGTAATATAAATCCTGTCTCAAATAACAATAATATTAACAAAGGCTTGAATTCTACTGGTTTTGGTTGTGATAGAGTTGACTTTATTCATAGTGGTTCCTATGGTGTTCTTTTGGATTGTGACAAAAACAGTGGTAAAAACCTGGGAATGTTTTAGCTATTTCTGAACAGTGCTTACAGAGTGGCAATGGTTTTCTTCCTTCCCCTCACTACCACACCAGCAAGGACTACAGCGGATGCACAAGAGGCTGAAAAGGGACACAGCCAGGACAGCTGACCTCGGCTGACCAAGGGGATGTGCCATGGCATATGATGTGATGCCCAGCAATAAAAGCTGGGGGAACAAGGAGGAGGAAGGAAGGTCACTTGGAGTGGTGGTATTTGTCTTCCCAAGTTATCGTTACGCATGATGAGGCTCTGCTTTCCTGGAGATGGCTGAACACCTCTCTGGTTACTATCCTTCCCAGCATTTTAGAAAAACAAGACTCCACAGAAAGGTATTAGAGAAATATTAAGGGTGATTGTTAGCATCTAAAAAAAAAAAAATTCTATTAAAAAGAATCTATAAAATGCTCTAAATATGGCATTAGCTGGCTTAAGTGGAATGGGGAAAGTCTGTGAAGACCCTTCAAAGTAAGAGGAGGCCATGGACAATACATTTGTCTTAAGAAAAATCTAAACGCCTCTAGCTGAAGTTCATGCTCTGCATGTGAGAAAGAGAAGGAGAGATAGCATTTAACTCCCAAATGATCATCAATTTCCTAAAATCACATACAAATTATATTCTCCATTACAATTGCATTTTTACATATTTTCCTGGATAGAGCAGACCAAGTAAGGATTCTGCCAGTATGCTAAGAGTATGGTAAAGGAAACCATCTAAGCAGAGATGTAACTGGACAACAAAGAACCAACAGAGAGACCTTTTAAAATTACCCTAATATTAAGAACAAGTTATTTTCTCTTGATTGTAATTTGTACCTTCTCAGACACAAAGCTAATCACCAGCTAATTGCTAATCCATAAAATCACACATCATTAGTTCCAGTATTCATGGAACTGCTTAGTTAAAAAATGTAAAGTTACTTCTAGCAAGAAATAAAGATGCATTACTGTAAAATAATGTTCATACTGTTTATTTCACTATCCTTTTTTACTAAACACTTATATTAAACACTTTTATTAAACACTTATTCCAGTTAGTCAACAGACACAAAGAAAAAGTTTATTTTTCAGCATAGATGAATCAC
Organism: Gymnorhina tibicen; assembly: GCA_013399875.1. Classification (NCBI taxonomy): domain Eukaryota; kingdom Metazoa; phylum Chordata; class Aves; order Passeriformes; family Artamidae; genus Gymnorhina; species Gymnorhina tibicen. The sequence goes on from VXAZ01000579.1 coordinate 77,571, forward strand.
AGAATTCTGCCTGTTTTGCAATAGATGAGTGTTTATAAAAGCATATTCTGTTAAACTAAAACTTTTAAAATACATTTTGTTTTGAGAGGGCAATTTTTGGCTTGTCTATGTGAAACACATACAGGAAATTTTAGAAGATGTGTAACTGTGTCACCTCTGCCGTTTTTTCCTGTTTGCCTTTTACTTGTGTTCTGCTTATTTTTAGCCCTGTTATTAGTGAGTGAGCTCTTGTACAGTAATGAATCTACCAGACCTTTTTTGTGTATACATTTTTTCAGTGCATTATGCTTTCCAAAGACTTAGCAGGTTTGCATATCAAAGCTTTTCCTTGCAGACCCCTAAGGGACTCATTTCTCCATAGTAACACTAGACCCTACAGTATAATGCTTGATTTATTTTTCTATCAGCTATTGTTCTATACCTACATAGTCTTTTCTATTTGTTACTGTCTAGAGGATACAGCACTGACCCTGCCTGCTCAGTGTGCAGGGACTCATGCCTGCAAGCACTACGGTTTTATAAGACTTATCCCTGCGCCTTTACTTGTCATATCAGCAGCTTCATTTGCAGAAATACATTCTGACTGAGTAAGCCTGAGGTAGACAATGCTTAATTCTCCATTACAAAATCTTCCAGGAAGAAGAGAGAGATTCAGCTGCAGGGCATCCATCCTGTCAGCACCCTATTATCCTAACACACCATTTACTCTGTTACTGGTTTTAAGCTGGCCTTACTCAGTCTGATTATCATGTTAGAGCCTTGTCCTGGATCACTGTACACAGCGTATTTTTATTCAGCTGCTATTCTGAGACTCCAGGTATTTGTCTTTCTTGTACCTCCTTATTGTACGTTCATCACCTATGAAAAAATGGAGTTCAGAAGATTTCCAATACTTGAATTAGATGTTACAAAGTCAAAGTGTGAGCTAGTTTTTATCCTAGGAAGGAAAACAAATAAACCAAGGAGAAATGGCTGTTAATAATAATAATTTAAAAATATATCGTTTCTAGATTTTACGCTCCCGTAACTGACAGAATGGATCCATGCTTTACATTGATATGCAGCACAGCCATAAACAACGGATATCTGTGTGATGAATCACAAAGATCACATAACATTTACCATTTTCTTCACCATGCTTCTAATCCCCCAAGGCTTCTGGCACCATACAGTAACCTTGGCACACTGAATAAAGTGATCACAATCTACAAGAATCAATATCCAGCTCACAGAAATAAGGAGAGATTAAGATCATTAACAACCTATAATTTATTAAATATGCCCCCAATTTTATGCAATTTTTTCTAAGGGTTTCATAGAATACTTCTGAAAGAAATCTATTTTTCAAAACTTATAAGGATTCTGACTACATCCAGTTGAAGATGAGGGTGTTTACAAATTTTTGCAAAATATAGCTGAGGTTTCAAAAGGAGAAACAGCAGAAGAAATACATCAAATAGAAAGTAAACAAAAGTTTGGAACATACAGTGATTTGAAAATTTCAAATTTGAATTTCTAATTCTGTTTTTTGTGTTCAGTAACTTCATTCAGTGTTCAAGTTTATTCTTGTTAAATTCATAGAAATATAATTGTCTTGAGTCTGTTGTCTCATTTCTTTCCATTTTTAAAACAATGTACAAAAGCATGCTAAGGCTCTGATAGAGAACATATTTTCAAATCACATTTTCTTTTTAAAATTATGGGATATTGAAGACTATTTAAACCAATCAACAGAATGAAAAAAGTGGTTTCAGATACTAAACCTTATGTCATTCTGGCTACATCTATTAATCAACTGTTGAAGAGAAACTGTTCACCTTGTTAAGATATATAGATCTGACCTCTTGCTTCTTCAAAGGTATTAAAGAAAGTATAAAGAAAAAATATTGCATTCTGAATTGACTTTTTAGTTTATTGTGTGACTAGTACCACTTTATATTCTTGGAAAAAATATCAATACTAAGCTTTACACTGTTACCCAGGCCTAGTTCATCAATATTCTTATGCCATCAAGGGCTAAGGGCTATGTTTCACTGTTTGAGGAAGGCACTGAGAATATCCTCATAAAGAGTTTGCATGATTAGGCCTTTATAACCAGCAGACCTGTAAATTAGCACTGCAAATAGGCATTGTGCAGAAAGCATCATTCAGTAGAGCAGGTATGACCCTCAGTGCACAAGCACGCCCTGTGCATTATGGTGAAACTGAGTTTCCTAAAAGTTAACTTGTCTGCAGCCAACAGAAAAAAAAGCCTTGAAGTGTCCTTTTCTATTTTTATTCTCACGGCTTTTAAACTCTGCTGATCAATAATATCAAATGATGATTAGTGTCCAGTGACTAACAAATCCCACTATGTGATTCTACATATTTCAATGTGAAGTAGTGGAAAGTATTTAAGTAGGCTAAAGTACAGAAGTAACAAAAGAAGGTATTCCTGCAATGAAAAATACAATTATTGTGAAGTGTTCTTGAGAGATAAAGTAGATTTATGTTTATTTTTCATTTAAAAATAATTAAATAAATAAATCCAGAAATTTATGCACTTGGATCATTCAGATTTAAGTAATTTTATAGAGTGAGACCATTCACTGAAGTGGGAGAACAGAACACTAATGAGTAAGCTGATACTGCAACTGGAAAAAAATTTGATGCCAACATCACTGAAACACAGCTGTGCTAATAATTCAGGTTCTTGTTTTGGGTTTCCATCAGGCACACAATATTTTTTTCTCTCACCAACATAGTCATGTTTGGTTAGTCAAAGGTGAAGCATTGTTTCTCACAGGGAAAGGTCATTCCATGGAATTTCAGAAATAAAGTTAATCTATTCTCAAGAACAATGTTGGAATCTTATACAAAAGAGAGACAGAAATGTGTTTTTTTCATTTGTAGCTTCTGTATGTCAGAAAGATTTAAATTGAAGAATGAAAAAATAATGCAGAATAAGGCTGAGTTAAAATTGGGGAAAATAGGTCATGATCATAAGAAAATCCATCTACATTGTAAAAGTGTTTGATGGGACCGAGTATGGCTTTTTCTTTAGAAGTGCAGTTATGATTTTAAATCTTTAAGTTTTTAAAGATTTAATGATGTTTTGTTATTAAACTACAAATAGAAGTGTAAGTCAGTTCTGCTGGAACTCCATGTTTATTTGAAGTGGTGTCTTATGTGTAAGCTATAGTCTGGTTTGTATTCATGAACCATTCAAATTAGCAATACACTTTCTCAACAGGGAGGACAAACCTTGAAAGTAGTTACAGAAAGGAAGTGATCCTGATAATTCATACTCAGGAGATTATTATCCTCCAGTGTTTTAATGATAGAACTATTAATCCATAAAATTATCAATTTTTTATTGTGTCTCTCTACCTATAATATTCAGGGACGTAGTAAAGACAATTTCTATCCTTTGTTGTGTAATTTAATCTTAGTATCAGGTGGTTTAATGAAGTAACTGAGTATTCACTTCTGCCTTATATTATCGAGAGAATTCAGATCTATCTTGCAGAAAACATTATTACAGCCCTGCAGTGGTGGCTTATGATAGGGCAAAATATTTAGTCTGGATGCTTGTTTTACATTTTATTGTCACGATTTATCCAACAGCTAACTGTAAGGTTACTATTAGGGTGTCTAGCTAGTGAAAATTCAAACAAACTAACAAAAAAACAATGACCATGCAGTGACAAGAGAAACAATGACAAAGTGGGGAACCCAGATAACCAAAATCAACTACTCCTAAGACCATCAAAGTTGAATGATAAAGTCATTGTCTTTATTCCAAAAACCCACTAAGACGATTCACGAGAAGAAGCTGCCTCCAGAATGCCATTCAAATCACTACTGAGCAAATGCAGCCCTTACTGTGATGCATCTGGGGGGAGGTTATGATATTGGAATACTTGGGATTGTACAGGATTTTTCATGGGTTTTCCAGGGAAAGGGTTAGATGATGGGAAAGACCAGGACAGGTCAGGGAGGGAGAAGTTGGGAAAAATGGAGAGAGAGGAATAAAAGCCTTTTAAGCTTGTGGCTGATCAGTACACTGAGCTGCCTGAGCCCTACGTGGTTTGTCCTATCTTCTTATTGAACTTTATTTCTATCTTTATTTCTGTGTGAATACACTCATTATTCTGCATGTGCATGTGTGGGGAGGAATTCAGGTGAGGTGAGCCACTACTGAATATGAAGCACAAATTTCAGAAACACGTTCAGGATTTCTTTGGGATAAGGCTAGTTGGCTTGTGTCAAAATCATATCAGGGACCATTCTAACATCTTTACAATGTAGACAAATAAGTTCTAATGCCTGGGAATGTTTGTAGCGTCATTTAATTTCTGAAATATGCTAAGTCTCATTGACGTCATAGACTGTTGTGTTATGTACAGCTGTTTTACCTTATGTCTGCTTTTCATTATGTTTTGTAGCTCACGTTACTTTTAAAATTCAGATTATTTCTTTTTGCACCTTTATTTTTTTTATCAGAAAATTTAGTTTCTATATATTCAAAATATAAACTTTTATTTCTTGAAAATCTAAAAGCCAAAATAGAATTAATAATAGTTAAACATATGTCAGCTTTTTAAAAGGAGACCCTCATTTGCAAGAATATAGACCAGGTCCATTGTCAAGAGATAGGCTTCTGAAGCAATAATTTCTGTATTTAAAAATTTTCTAAAAAAAAAAAAAAGCATTCTTTTCAGTAAATCTTTCATAGGTATTCATACCAATTTAATAGACAGGAAAAAATGCTCTTTTAAAATTAAATACCTATCCTTCTGTTTGTGATTAAGACTTTCAATAATACTCATGAGAAGAGAGCCAAGTATTTTTAGTAACATTCAGAGGATGACACAGGGAACCTTAAATAGTAACCTGCCTTAAAACTGTGATCTTTAAAAACACTTCAGCTGAATCATAATATTGCTATTCAAGTACATTTTGTCAGTGAACTGTGTGTTTGAATGAGATTTTCCCTCATGTTTCACTGTTGGTGCACCCACAAAGTTTTCAGAACAAAAAGCTGCTTTTTAAGATTGGACAAGAACTTACTCTTTGTCAAAATAACCAAAGGATTAACCCACCTTTACCCAAAGAGTAATAACTAGATATCTCTCTCACATAATAGAACTTTATTCACAAAAACCAGGGTATCTCAGATGAGGGAACTCCATGCATTCTTTTGAAACTAGCCTCTTATGCAGGCAAGAAAGCAAATGTGTAGGGAAACTCTCACGATCATTCAGGTGCAGCATAAGGTTCTGGAAGCTTCCTGACTACTAATTGACAGCAGCTAGAGATTGTACCATTGAAATCATCCTATAATGTTTCTGTTCCACACACTTTCCCCACAGCATTAGTTCCCGCCTACAGTCAGAGAGTGATGAACAGTGGATTAGTTGATGCAACCCAATGTATAGTCATTTTTAAGTTGTTTATGTGAGAGAAGAGAAAGTTGTAGTTCCTGTCACTGTTCCCTGGGTATCTTCTGTTTATATCCAATGGCAGTCTGACAGTAAAGTGTGCATCTGTTTCTTGAGACTAGAGTAGTTCAAGCCAGGCACCTAGAGACATCTGTATTTTAAACCATGCACTATTGATTTTAGATACCTTCTGGAATTAGTTAGAGATTCAGAGGAGAGGAATCAAATCACTACATGAAACCACCCCCACCCCTGTGGTATTCTGATCCATAGTTTTAGCTAAAGTTTGAATTTTATTACCCTTGTGAATATTTTAGCTCAAACTTTTACACAATTCTGGGAAAAAAATTCAGTTCCCTGTGAGAGAAAATAAGGTGTAGACTGTTCTACTGACAGAGTGGAAAAAAGACATTTAAAATATTGGATTCATAGTTGAATGTAGCACAGAAGTACATTACAGTACTAGTTTGGGTGAACTGAATATACAGAAGTACATTACAGTACTAGTTTGGGTGAACTGAATATACTTGTCTCAGACAAAGTCTGCCCTAAAGTATATATGAGCATTTTGGTGCCATTTGCATACCAGGGATAGAGATGAGAAGCTGGCCTTCATAGGCCTTGAGAAACATTCTGTCTTTAGACACATCTAGTAAATCTTACGTCAAATATATTACTATGGGTGCAAGGACATACAAAAAGCAAGAGCTTAATATTAATCTAATTTGAACAGTAATTGCCTAATTCAAACAAAACAATTATTGTTATTGGTGGAGTTACAGAAGAGTAAATTATCTAATTATTACAGAAAAGCATGGTTAATAACAGAGCTAAGACTGCTGTACTAAACATTCTGGTATGCATCCCTTTTCTTTGGCATTATATTCACTCTTTTAGCCTTCTCTTAAGGTTCATAACTACTTTCTCCCTCAAACAGAAGATGGGGGGGGTTTTACTGAGCTATCAGTGTTCTGATTTCTTTGCCATGAGGAGTATCCCTAGATAGTCAGGATGGTGAAAAAAAAAAAAAAGAGAAAAGAAAAAAAAAAGAGAAAAGAAAAAAAAATGTGTATGGCAGTTCAGCTAGCCATAAACCACATATATCTCTACTTTTGCAGTCATCCTGGCACAGACCTTGGGGTGCTAATTGGTAACCTACCATCTCCTTATTTGAGAAAAACTGAGTTGTCTGTTATCTGAGGCCCCAGAGACATAGGCTGGAAGGGTGAATAGAACACCAGAGAAAAATGATTGATTTAATTTTTGTAATAATAATTTTGAGGGCATTTTAATGCTGTCTTTATTAATTTGAGTGTTAACATTACTGCAACTGGTCCAGTAAAAACTGTTATGTGTATTAATTACAGCTATATAACCATTTCTCCTAATCCAAACACAAACCTGTATTATATAAGGGGCTGATGACTATTACTCAGTGACTGCACATGCTTGCTAGACCTCTGTCCCTGTTTGAGAAAAAATTTAGAGGAACATCCAATTTTGAACATCCTCTCTTAGAAGGCCCTCCCCCCATCAGGTTCGGGAAAGAATTTTCCTCAGAGGAAAGTGAAGGAAAAACTATTTATTTAACAAACACACAGGAAAAGAATAAAAATGGTAAATAATAAAACCTCTCATTGTGGACAGAAACCTGGGAAGATTTTAAAGTCCTTCTGTGGGTGTGATCTCTCTCCTTCCCTTCGGAGCTGGGTTGGCTTGGGCCCACCTCCGGGCCTCGGTGGAAAGTTCTTCCGGATGATGTTTTGGTGTTGTTGCACAGTTCCAGAAGAAAAGAAGAAGCAGCCAAAGTCCCAGGCAAAAAAGGTCTAAATCTCCATCTCTCTCCAGAGAAACGGAGCCGAAAGCTGGCTGAAAAGCAAGAAGGGTGCTTCCTCCACTCCCTGCAGCAGGAGAACGCAGAGGAGTAGTGACCTTGGAGCACAGAACTGCTTTGAAAAGTTCATTTGGCTTTTTTTCTTTCTCTTGCACTCAGTTTTAAAGGCACAGAAAGGCCTGGGCATAGAGCAGGCAATATGGGATACAACATCATAAAGTCACCCCAAAACAACTGTCGGTGATTGAGACTCAGACTTTGCCGAGTGGGAATCTGGATCTGGATCCTGGATCTGAATCTACTTCCTGCATCTGAATCCTGGATCTGAATTGTTTATTCAAAGGAACGAGCTGGTTTCATACACCTCTTTAAGATACGATATTTCCTTATATCGTAATTCTCACGATGTGACCTATCCCATGTTGCCACATCAGCAACACACCTGAATGTCCTTCTGTGGGGTGATCATGCACTGTTCACCCATCTGTCAGCTTCTGGCAGGCTGCTCTCCATAGGGGTCTGCTGCATGACACCTCCTCCCCCCAGGGTCTGTGCCGCCATGTGCTCCTTTGTGCTGCCATGTGCTTCTTATCTTTCCCCATAGACAACCTCTTACCAAATGTAATATTTACAGGGCTAATCTCTCTGTATTCCTCCCAGGCTACCTGTGCTTGCTTCCACCTCTGTAGGCTTCCTTTGTGTGTTTGAACTTGTCCAGGTGCTCCTTGTTCATCCATGCAGGTCCCCTGGAACTTTTTTCCCCCAATTTCCCCTTCACTGGGCTGCATTGCTGTTGATCTTGGAGAAAGTGATAGTTGATTATCAACCAGCTTTCTTTGTCCACTCCTCCCTCCAGGGCTTTACCTTGTAATATTCTACCAAGCAGGTCCCCGAAGAGCCCAAAGTCTGCTTTCCCAAAGTCCCAGGTACTGAGCTTGCTGTGCACCATCCTCACTGCCCTGAGGATATCAAACGCCATCATTTCATGGTCACTGCAGACAAGGTTTCCCTTGAGCTTCACATTCCTCACCAGTTCCTCCTTGCTGGTGAGAACAAGGTTCAGCATAACATCTCTCCTCACCAGCTCCCCTCCTCTCCACTTGGAGAAGTGGCAGGTTATCACAGAGTCATGGAATGGCTTGGGTTGAAAGGGATCTTAAAGATCATCTAGTTACAACCCCAATGTTCTGGGCAGGGACATCTTCCACTAAACCAGATTGCTGAAAGTCTCATCCAACCTGACCTTAAACACTTCCATGGAGGGGACATCCGCAACTTACATAAGGGAAAAGTTCATTTGATTAGGAAGAAAAATTGCAATGCTGATGAGAAAGTTACATTACTATATGGGGAAATGATAGGGTAAGTTAAGAGTTGATAATTTTTTCCCTTCCCTCTTTGAACACACTTCAATATTCACTGAACATAGCAAGGTTAAATTAACTGCCTTATCATCTGCCAATCTACTGCTGTTGTTTAGCCAAGTTATATTCACAGTTCTATAGATGTTCATTCTCTAAAAAAGCCTCAAAAATCTTGAGTTTTTTACTTACAGATTGTAGGGCATTGAGATAAAACTTATCTTCAAATCAAAAATGTTCGTAACGCAGTCTTTTTCTGACTCTCAAAATCTGTCATTTTGTGTCAGATTGGCTGCTATACTGAAAAAAGTACTCTTTGGTTCAAATGGGTCTGGAAAAGACAGAAAAAACTTTGCCTGGTTTGAGCTTTCTATCCTTTTTTCTTGGCAGCAGCCTTTCTCCCAAAGTCTAGTTAATGTCAAACCAGGGAATGGGAGATTTCTTGGATATTGGAAAATATTTTGATTAAGCCAAAAATGTTGCAAATGGATGGAGGATTATGTGCTAACGTTGGATGTAGAAAGTGATTGAGTCACTGATGAGCGACAGATGTAATGCTTGGCTCAAAATAAGCAAAAGTCAGTGGACATGGAAAAAGAATGGCGGTAACTCCAAGGTTAAAGCTAGGAAGGAGTCTACATATAAACTATCCAGACAAAATACTACTCACTATTGCGGTGTAGGCGTCAGTGGATTGATGCCATGTTTTTCCACAGGGCCCCTTGAGGAGATGCTTTGGCGGCGCTCTGCCAGCACCCAGGCGTGCACACGATCTCACCCTCGCAGGTGGTTGCGAGCAGCCACTCACACACACACAGTCTGTGCGCGAGCCGGAGACGGAAAGGCGAGAGGGGCTCTCTGTGTGCAGTTCCGAGGCGTTTATTGGAACCAACGCACTCGAAGGGGACGGAGGCAAAGAAGAAAGAGCAAAAGCCCACACGTGATTTTATCCCAGAGGGTCCCAGGGGCAGGCAGAGCATCAGAAACCAATAGTCTGAGGGCTAGGGGGTAGAGGCAAGGTTGAGGGACATAACAGGGGCCAATGGGAGAAGGGAGGGGAGGGGGGAGAGGACCAGGTGCCAGTGGGGTCTCGACAAAGGGAGAACTTTCTGGCACAGTGGTGTGGGGAGGGACCACTTCATAGTAACAGGGGGTGTAACATATAGGGGGTGTAATGTGGACTTAGCCACCGCAACAACTCACCTCTACTGTCAACACTGCTAGAGTCAAGCCATTTGCTGAGATGTTGAAATTTACCAAGTTTTTTGTATCACCCCTTTAGGTATAAGGGTATCTCATCCAATGATACTGCTAGTCACCCAAAGACAATTAGTAATGAGGGTTTGGTGGTTTTTTGGTGTTCTCTCTATTCCTCACCCAATAATGGTATATACACTCAAAACATAAACAAGATTTTGAAAGGGTAACCCACCAGACTCACTTCTTTGGCTTTTCTTTGTGTATGGCATAGGAACTGATGCTATGCATGAAAAATACACATTTAGATTATGGGGCCATTTTTGGTCTTTTTTGAACAGCAATCTGCTGCATTTCACTGGCAGATTTTTCTGTCAATTATTCATGTAGGTCATAGACACCCAGAACAATGTAGCTTGGAAGGGACCTCCAAGCTAGATTATCTCCAAGAGATAATATTGTCTAGGCTTCTGCTCAGACCAGGATATTTTGAATCTCTCCAGCAATGGAGATTACGCAAGCAACCTGCTCTAGTATTTGACCAGCTTCATAATGAAATTTAATTTCCTTATGTTGAGTTGAAATGTCTCATATTGCAATTCATATCATCGTTTACCCCTGCTCCCACTCTACCACTCAGAAAGCTCCTGGCTTTGTCTTTTGCTCTGCCATTACAGACAGCAGTGTCTCCGCAGCTCCGTCTTCTCACTATTTAGCAGGCCCAGTTCTCTCAGCTTCTCCTCTTATGTCATGTGTTCCAGCTTCCTGAACATCTGGGTGGCCTTTGATGGACTTGTTCTAGTATCTCCGGTCTCTCTAGTATATAGGTGCCCAAAGCCTGATACAGTATTCCAAGACCAGTTCCAGATTTTTACTGGCAACTTCAGAAAATCAGAGAACTTTGGCAAAAGTTTAGAAAAGCACTCAACCAACATAAAACATTTCACAAAACATTAACTTAGACCATTCTACTTAGGAAACTCCAAATCTAGCTGAATTTAAGTTGCTCAAAACTCCAAGAAGAGGGAATTAGAAGGAGAAAGAGAGAAAAGATACAGAAAAGGATAAATATAGCTACCACTCTTGAATTCCAACAGTGTCTCAGCTGACATACACATCCAAGGAAAGGTAGTGGTAAGACACATGCTTGCCTCATGCTTCAGTTTAAGTACCCTTTGGCTTTCCTGGGCCCTTCCCCCAGGTGGGACTTCCTGTTTGGTGGCCACTCAGGAGCTGAGTTAGGGGCTCCAGAGGCAGGTGTGGACCATTGCCTCTGCTATGCCAGGGATTGGTGGCTGCTTCAGGGTTGGGATAAAGGCCCAGGGGGGTGGGGTGTTCAGAGCAGGGCATCACCTCACCAGAGCAAGGCCTGACCTGCCCCTTCCCCTGCTCCACACCTGAAATGTTTGGAACCAGCAGTCCTTCCAGTCTCTCACATTGAGATAGCTGTGCTTTGCTCAGGCAAAGCAAGGGCAGAAACCAAAGAATGCCACCAATCCTTAGATTCTGCATTCGTCCGGCCATGTGGATGGTATAGGGCTGGGGTTTCAACACAAAGAAAGCAAAAGAGGGAAGAAATAGAAGAGAAAGAGAGCCAGAGAAAGGAGAGTGAGGGAGCCCATTCCACTCTCCTTTTTAGTTAACCTGGTGCATACCTCTTATGTAAGCTACACTTTTCACACTGTTTTGCTCACATATGCACAGCCAGACCTTCCCCAGGAAGTGAGTACGGAGGGCACAGAGAGGGGAGTCTGAGCATGAGTCTCATGGTGGAGCAGGAAGTTGGGTCAGAAGAGCGCAGCCCCACCTCTGCAAGACCCTCTGCTCTGACCACATACTTCCTGTCATAACAGCGAGAATGTTTGAGACAAAATGTGCTTAGGTCTGATCCTTTACAGAAGGATGCAATTAGGCCACCCCAAAGCTTTCTCTTTTCTGGGCTAAACACACCCAGTTCTCAATATCTTTCCTCACAGGAGAGGTGCTCCATCCTGCTAATCAACTTTGTGTCCCTTTTCTGTACTCGCCCTAACAGGTCCATGTCTTTCTTGTACTGGGGATTCCATAGCTGGATGCAGTTATTTGCCCAACAGGATGACAAGATTTTTTTCTGGAAGAGAAATTTTTATTTACTTTTGCTGGAGTTCATGAAGTTTCTTCAGCTCAATTTTCCAGCCTATTGACGTCCCTTCGCACATCAGCCCTCCTGTTCAGTGTGCCAGTTTGTCCTCCCAATTCTGTATCTTGCATAAATTCATGGAGGGTGTACTCTATCCACTCTATTGCATCACTCAGCTCATTAATGAACATATAAACTCTATTGGCCTCAGTACACATCCTTGAGGGATGCCATTACTAACTGACTGCCAGTTGGATTTTGGGCTACTGATCACTACCAGTTCAGTCTGACAGTCCAGCTAATTTTCTACTCACCTTATCAAGTACTTATCCAGTCCATATCTTGTCAATTTGGCTTTACGGAGTATATGTCCAAGGCCTTGCTAAAGACAATTCAGTGGGCCAAGAGCACTTTGTGCATAACCTTTTCCATAGAGTTAAGCAGTTAACTTTTTTACTTACAGTTAGATAAAACTTAACTGCCACAGGAATTGTGTTAGTTATGGTTCTTTAAAAACAGCCACATTTAATGGTAAGTAGTGATCAGTGAATCCAAATGAAAATGGTTTCAGAACTGATTGAAATATCAGGGAAAGAGAGGTTTGGCACACACCTAAGGTCTTTTCCTGGAACATTTATTAATATGGTCTAAAACACTACAGCAGAAGGATTCCTCTCATTTTGATGCAAATACTAGCAGTTGGCTATCAGAAGGTGCTGTGCTGGTGCATGAGTCTCAAGTATTCATCCTTATTTGTCAAAAAACATAAAACAGGTTTTAGATGCCTAAGCTTTTCAGGAGAGATGAATCATATTGGACAATAATAATTCAACAATTGCCAATAATTTATCCTACTTTACCAGTTCCTGGAGAGGTAACTTGGATATATTAAAACCTCCTTGTGTAAGAACAAAGAACATAAGAAGTATTTATGGCACACAGAGGTGTAAGGAGTTCAAAGCTTGTCTTTTGTTTTATCAGAAGATTCAGCAGTTTTCTTATGAATGTGTATTTGAACAGAACTTAAATGAAGATTTTTCTCTGTAGAAGCTGAGAAGCACTTTTTGTGATAACAAATAAATTAATAAACAAATAAACTGTCACCCTTCACTTTTTTGGTTTAAGTCTTGGACTGGGAAAAACAGCCAAATCTCAGTAATATTTCAATAGTACCCATACATATGTAAAAAAAGAGTGAGAAAATAATGTAAAATTCTGAGTCATAATTATCACATATCCACTTACTTTTCCCTTTATTTTCAAGAAAATTGCCTAATAATGCTTACTGCCCTTTTTCAGTTTACATCTAATCATTTCTCTTTGCCTTATTGGCAAATTATTGCTGCTTATCCACACAGTGATGACAACAGTCTTCTAACCACTGCAGAAAGGAACAAACAAATGACATAAAGAATCAGTGATAAACATTTATATGGGTTCTGTTTTCAATTATATTTCTTAGAAGTATGCTATAGGGAAGGATGGAGTATGAAGTCTTATGAATATTTAGCATAGTTCAGGGAAAATAAATTAAGTCTGAGATGCTGCCAACTAAAAAATGTAAAATAGTGCCATGTAAGTTAAGGGCAATTCTAGGCCTTAGGTATAATTTCATAGATAGCATCTGGAGATCCCTCTTTTCCTGTTCTGTTCCAAAAGAATCAGTTCTTTGAGACAAAGTCAGAAGGGGATTAATTCTGTTACTTTTCTGAGGAAGACACCCTAGGGAAGAGGGAACTCTTGAGTATTTGGTGTTTCCTGCTGATTCCCTTGCTGCTGTACAAGTTATAACCCAGTACTTCCATAAAACTATTACAAGGATTGGCTTTTTTTTTCTTCAGATTTGCCAAATATGACTAATAGAGCAATGCATTTACATGTACTTAGCCCACAGGGGTTTGAGGATTAATCCCTTATAAAGATATCTGGTCCTCAAGTGTAAAGAAAATTATTCTAGCAGGAACAAGCAATTTCCCCTCAAGGTGAAACAAAGACTAAAACTAGGAAAAGATTTAAGACCAAAGAAAAACAACAATTCTGTATCGAGTCTGGTCCTGCCAAATAGGATGACATGGAAGATATTTAAAGGGTGTTCATCTCTTGAAAGCCTGTTTGTTTCTCTTCCAGAAATATGATTTGGCATGATGATAAATATCTGTAGTCCCATATGTAGTCCTGTTTGTGGAAAACATATTGATAGCAATCATATGAAATTAGCATGAGGATGGTTTAAAAGGTTAGTTATACATAAAACTGTAATTTTTATTTTCTTCATGTTATCAACCATTTGAGCATCAAAGTAGGAATTGCTTTTAAGGACAAAATCTTCCGTATGTATTAGTAGTTCATAATGTTATGTAAAAGATGTCATTCAGATCTAGCTCCAAAAGTCATGCTACAGTTGCATTCCAATTAGTTCATTACAAAGTATGCCCAAATGCATCAACTGGGATTAATTGTTAAACTGTTCTCTAAAGCATAAGAATGACTTTTGAGCATCAGGGAAAGAGAAAAAAAAAATCTTACAAAGATAAAGTCAATTGTCCAAGATTCGAATTTTGATGTGTTGCCAGGTCTGAAATACTGACATAAGAGCAAAAGTGTTTGGAAAAGTTTATATTATTTGGGATTAGGGATGCTAATAAATGGCAAATGAGCACCTGTCTTTACCTAAGGACATTTGCAATGCGGAAAACAGACTTTTGAACATTTGATCATCCTAAAAAGATTGATCTATCAGCTATGATGTAAACCTGACTAATTCAATTGAATTCTATGATGCGGTGTCATCTTTCCTTATTATATAATACTTCAGTGGTTAGGATACTCACCCCAGGAGTAAACAAATTCATGGGATCTCCCTCAGTCTAATTTGATTTGAAATAACAGTTTCATCATCCTACAAATGTTCACTAAATACTCACCTTCTGACTCTTATCACATAACACACATTCCATCCCTGATCAGAATTGTGAGCCACTGTGTAGACACTGCAAACTCAGAACAGGACTATTAGATGCCAGAATGAAACTCGATAAGAGCTGCAATCAGACATACAGGTATCTTCTATCTAAGGAGGATGGAATCATCAGCACCATCCTTGATGTTTTTAATCAATGACTTTGTATTATAAGATACTTAAACAGTGCAAGAAACTAAATTTCAGACAGTGACCTGAATCCAAAGCTATAGACTCAGTCATCCATGTTGTGGCCTTCTGTACCAGATCTGTGGATCCTGCAGAAGTGGTGTCCAACTCAGTTTGAACTGAGGGATGAGAGGGAAAATCAATAAGTATATTTCCAGAAGATCATATAGGTGCTTTGTAAGCCAGGAAGTCTTGTTTTGACTTTATATAAGCTGTAATTCAGCAGGGTAATTAGATGACTGCTTAGTTTAATCGCACAAGTGTTGTTATGCTGTTGTCATCCATGAAAGCATTCACTTGTTTAGAAGTAGGTACATGGTAGTCTTACTGAATGAAACCTTTATCTGACTAGCTCATTTGCATGCATTTCAATTAAATAAATTCTCCTCTTCTGGTTTTTTTTTTCAATAGATGACTTTACAAGATCTTCATTACTTTCTAATTGCCAAAACTGTTGTTGACTTTTTTGTCTCTTACTGAAAAGCTGCATTAAAGTAGTTCGGCAATTTAAAACATTCATTAATTTAATCCTTTTCCCATTTAGTAATTGGACAATCTTTGTAGTATTTCCCCATCAGTATCTGTTGTAGCCCATCTGATTTTCTCTAACCCTCTGACTACATGAATTTCCCCATTCTGGCTGCTTTTCGCTCCCTGAGGTATCTGTTTCTGTACAAGTATTCTTGTCTTAGGGCATCACTTGTTTTTAACCCCTTTAAGTTCTCAAAGAGTGGTTTTGAACTCCTGCTATAAGATAAAAATTCCCATTTTTAATATGTCTATCTACATGTGTTGGCTGGAGTCAGCTGAGACTGGCTGTGTCACAGAGACTGCCCTAAAAAACCCCACTGCCAAAAAATGGGCACCTGCATCCAAAACTTCTTTCTGTTTTCAAACTTGTCCACTTCCTCAGTTGTCTGTGGAAGAAGTGGAAGAACTAGGACTAAGGTCAGCAGTAAAGTCAGACCTCATTTGTGCTGGTATGTCTCAAATACTCACAACAATAGCTAACAACATTTGGAAATAATATTTAAAATAACTGTTTGGCTATTAGTATTGGATGAGTTAAATCTGTACTGTGAAGCAAGTGAAATAACGAAATACAGTAAGAGTAAAATGCTCTAGGGCAGATACTTAGAGATGCTAGCATGAAAAAAACTTGACAGAAAAGCTCTGTTTTCCTCAGCCTTCAATAACATTTTATTCTCTTCCTCTTTTTTCTCTTTACCCAGTGTCAAAGATAACAGTCCTGCCAAGTCTAACCACTGCCTCTTTGGATTGTAATTTTTGTCAGCAGACAACCCCTTTCAAAATCATCTGCATATCTGATAATTGCTGCATCAGGGAAATGTATGAAAATACAACAGGACTTCAGGACTGTTACTCTTTTGAGGTCCTAAATCTCTGAATATATAAATAAAAATATTCATACAGCAAACTATATGAATCTTTACTCTTTATACATTACCATTAAAAGCTTTAATGCAAATTGAATTTATATTGATGTCTTTTCAGACTTCCACAGAAATAAAGGGACTTGACAGAAATACATAATGAGAACAGTATAAAGTTGCTTAGTGCTTTGTGTTTACCACAGACTGATCTGTGTTGCTGGTCTGGTTTTGTGTCACTGAAGCTGGAGGTTTAACCATTTCCTTCATTTAAGAGGGATGAAAGAGCCCCATGATGCAAGTGTGGTATTACACTGCAGAATATCAAGGGTTTGCAACCCAAACATACAGCTACTCATGTGCTTACGTGCATGCATTAAAAATACAAGACACACTGTGGAAAGAGACAGACGTAGCTGCTGAGCCACACATACAGGTGGATACAAGCTGCTAAAATGACAACTAGAAAAGTCTTTGCTGAAAGACTCAGGGTTAAGTGAAGAATGAACATGGAAATCATCAGCTGATTTATTTCTTTCACGTTCAGGGAAACAATGTTTCTTGGTTTTGCATTGTTAGTAAACAAGTAACTTCCTTATATCTAATTTTACTGGGAATTGCTGTGATTCTGAACTACAGAGGGCCAGACAGGTAATAGAAAAAGGGGAGGAGGGGAGGGGACAGGGAAGGGAGTGTGTAAATAAATCCTAAAGGACAATGAACTATTTACGTATTTTGAAGCCAGATTCTGTTTTATTTCAATACATTATTTCCTAAGTTATCTCTTGGATTTTTATGGCTAATTCGTAACTCAGCTGAAATGAATATGATAAAATAAGCTCATAGTAATTTCTATAAAAACATACCATAAAAGCAAATCCTTCTGATTTTTCTTAGATTAAATTTGAATGTAATAAATGTCTTCTTTGTTAAGCAGAAATTTGCTTCCTCATCTCTAGTATGAACAGTTTTGTGAATTTTGTGAATTAACATGATCTATTGGACAGCACCTGAACCATGAGAAGCCCATTAGCATGTTGCTAGGTGGAGTGATACAGCATTAAAAGATTTATGCCTGGGACAGTACTCAAAGGAGACAAAATGTGTTTCCTGTCTCATGACTATTTCTGCATCTAATTAATTTCCTTTTTACTTTTTTATAACAAAATGTTATTTACAAGTCTTATCTTAAACTGAAATTAGATTGAAAAGTAGTATTGTTTATTTGCCAGTGAATTTCCTGAAAGGGAGCAAAAGTATCTATTTTTCTCTGGCCTCTTTAGTTACCATGTTCAAGTTCCAGTGAAACCATTTTCCTTGTTGATATGTGTTTGTTTTTATTCCCAAAGGAAAATATATCTTTCAGAAATTGTTAAGAAACACTATTGTTTTCAGAAGCCAATATTATGTCTGTTTTTGAGGCATATGTGTCACATTTTGATGCATCTTGTCAGGTTTAATCAACCCTGTTGATGTATGTGAGACGATCCAATTTCACATGATCAGAATTACTTCATTTGACATACCACCATGTGACACTGAAGGTCAAATTGTAAACAATAACAAACAAACAAAAACATTGGACTGTATTAAATATTTTAGGAGAACAGAAATGACTTTTTAAAGACAGGTAAAGTTCTTAGATTTGAAACACTTGCATTTTAACCATTTGTTCTATTTTGGTGGACAAATCAGATTTTCTGGTATTATGAATTCAACCAGTAATGTAACTCAGCACAGAGATGGAACTTCAAGACTCTTTGGGTTGATAATTCATCTGTAAAGACTGATAGAGCAATCTGAAACAGAGAGTGAGGAGGTGTTCTCCCTTTTGTTTGTGAAGGCTGGGTAGATACTCAAGTGTACAGTATGAATCTCATGAATCCAAAGGTAGTCTCTGTAATTACATTCATGTTTTTTTATGAAAAAGGGGTGAACTAAAAGACAGAAAGTAGATTTATTCTGATTTCTACAAATAAACCCCAGCAAATAAAAAAGCTCCAGCTTCTCATTGAGCACTGATAAGGGTGGGTATTTATTTATTAATTTACCCAGTTGATATCTGATTTCTAAAAAACAAACAAGCAAGCAAACGAGCAAACTGGGTTACAGCAGATTTTGCTTCATATGTATGTGAATTCACTTGAATTCATGTGAATGATTTCCTGTGAATGAGTTTACATTCACTATGTACATTCACCATCTGTAGCAAAATCTACAACTTCCTTTCCAAGTGTGACATGTGCTGAGCTAAAATTTTTATTGTAAAAGTTTCTGGAGTACTCAGTGTCTCAAAGTCTTGCTGAATAAACTTTACTGATGTGGTTTCAAGAAGTTCTTTATCAGAAGATTCCAGAGTTGCTGCTTGAACTTACAGTGCACTTCTGAGAAACCTGGACACTTGTTTTCCTTGAACTATCCATCACTGAGCTACATTTATATGTTTACTTGGAACAGAAGTATAGATATTATGAAATAAGGAATTTTTTAATCAGAAATGAGTTCAGGCCTAAAATAATTGTCTGGTGCTCTATGATGTTGGAGCAGGTAATAATTGAAGCCTGTGAAGGATCCCTCTCTGAGCAGATGGATATTCCTGAGAGAATGCAGTCCTTGGGAACCCCATGCCAGAGCACAATGTGAGAAGGAAGGAGCAGCAAAGAAATCCCCACAATTATTGACCATAACCCCACATCCTCAACCTGTGCTATTTATAGGGAGTGAAGCTGATCCAGGAAAGTGAGGGAAGGAAAGCTGTTGTAAAGTTTGTCTGTGTTTTTCACTACCCAAATTAGTAATTAAATTTTATTCTTATTGTAAATAAATGAAGTTAATTTTTACAAGTTCAGTTTGCATTGCCTATGACGGTAACTAGTAACTGATCTCCCTGTTTTTATCCTGAACCATGAGCTTTCTCATTCCATTTTCTCCCCCATCCCACTAAGGAGGGAAAGTGAGTGAGCAGCTAGGTGTGTGTTTGGCTGTTTGGTAAGGCTAACTCACCACAGATACACAAACATTTTTTTGTTTACATGTGACATGGGAAGAAGTAGGGGTAAATATTAACTCTTTTTCAGTGGCAGAGGTTTTGTGCATGAGAAATTAAAAAGACAGGGGGGAAAAGGATCATACTGTGGTAGCTGCACATTTGCAAGGACAAGCATTAATCCAAGAAAAAAAGAGCTTAAGTTTGAACTCTTGTAGAAAACCATCTTAAGTGTAATGGAGATGTACATCTGGAAAGAGTAAAAAAAAAAAAATCTCTGAAGAAAGGCACCCTCTAACTTTTGAATTTAGAACATTAGTTTCACAACTTTCAATTTGCTTCCATGCTTCGATTTCCGTCCAGGCTTCTCTGCATAGGCCCAGGATTCATGGCATGAGAATTTGGCTCTTATATTATAAATATTATAAATATTATAAGATGGTATATTTATTGTATTGCATCATGTCATATCGTATCATATCAATTATATTATAGATATCATGTTATAATAACTATGTAGTACTTAGATAAATAAATATAAAAAGTGAAATATATAATATGGATAATAAAACTGTAGATGTGAAACAAATCTTACATCACTTAAAACCAGTTTACTCAGCAGGGAATGTGTTTGGATGCTGAACTTTAAAATCATTAGGATAATAGAGATTCTCATATTTACAGAATATAAAAAAATAGTGCTGTGATTTGTATTTTGGGAATAATTAAATCTCCTTCTGTGAAAGGCTTATTGAGAATATGAGGTTTTATTTTTATCTCTTGCTAGCTGAGGTCACTTCTGCAACCTGATGACAATGTTTTTACCAATACCGTCTGAAATAAATTGAGGTCAGTGTACATTTTCTCACTGCCTTGCTCTCAGAATTCTTCCATGAACTGGAGAAGGTTTCAATTTACTGAAGCACTGAAGTAGGTAAGATCCAATCAAAGTAAAAACAGAATCAATAAATGCTAACCTCAGAGGGCTAAATAGTAGTGACATCAGACAGGGGAAAAAGTTGTTTGCAACAAATAGATCCAAAATACTATTGTTCTCTATGAAGCTATATGTTTTTATATTACTTGTTTACTGAGATGTATTTAACGTGTTTGAAAAACAACAAGATGGATTTTCTAGCTAGGCTAGGAATGCACCTATGTGTTTTTGCATACATTCAGAAAATATAGACAATCCATGGAAGCCAGCTAGATGCCAATCCAAATTCTGCTCATTTCTGTAATATATTTCCCACTTCTTTATCTCCTAACATTTAGTTGTTGTTGTAAATAAATTATACATTTTTAAATATTGTGATCAATAAAATATGCATAAAATATTCACAAAATAAATTATGTATTGAACTGGCTACACAAATTCGGTAAAAATTAGTTTTAACTTTAAAGGATACAGTTATCTCTGCTATCATGTTTTTTTCAGTATGTAAATATTCAGTATCATATAGAAAATGTGATTTAAGAGGAAAAGGTGTCATCTGTAGTTATAGAATAGTTGTGGGTTATTATGTACTTTTAAGTTTGCTTTTAAAACAAACATGATTTTGTTTTTTGCTGAATATCAGTTAAACTGCATTATGCTCAGTGTAGCTCTGTTGTGTCAGCACTCACACAAACTCTTCTCACTCATCAGAAATTTTTATAAATCAGCATTAGCTATGATTTCCCTGTTCCATCACCATGAATTATATATTTTTTTTTTTTCAAAGTTGTATTGGGTTTTATGTCCAGGTTTTGGTATCAGGGGGCTACAGGGGTGGCTACTGGGGTGGCTTCTGTGAGAGGCTAGTAGAAGCTTCCACCATGTCCAGCCAGTGCTTCCACCATGTCCACTAGAGCCAGTGCCAGCCAGCTCCAAGATGGACATGCTGCTGGCCAATCAGGAATGATGGTAATGCCTCTGTGATAACATATTTAAGAAGAAGAAAAAAAAGTTATTGTGAAGTTGTAATTACTGCCAGAGAAGAGCAGGGCAAGAACATGAGAAGAGCAATCCTGCAGACACCAAGGTCAGTGGAGAGGGAGGGGGAGGAGGTGCTCCATGCACCAGAGCTGAGGTTCCCCTGCAGCCCATGGTAAAAACCACGGTGAAGCAGCTGTGCCCCTGCAGGCCATAGAGGTCCATGGGGATGAAGAGATCCACCCACAGCCTGTGGAGAAGACCCGCACTGGAGGAGGTGGATGCCTTAGAGGAGGCTGTGAACCCATGGGAGGCCTGTGCTGGAGCAGACTCCTGGCAGGGACCTGCAGACCTGTGGAGACAAAAGCCCATGCTGGAACAGGTTTTCTGGTAGGACCTGTGACCCTGAGGGGGACCCACACTGGAGCAGCCTGTCCTTGAGGGACTACATCCTGTAGAAAACTGACCCACATTGCAGTATTTTGAGAAGGGCTGTTGCTTGTGGGATGGACTCACATTGAAGAAGTTCATGGAAAACTGTCTCCCCTGGGAGGGACCCCACACTGGTGCAGGGGAAGCACTTTTGTCCCCAGGCAGCAACAGGAACAACTTGTGATGAACTGACAATAACCCTCATTCCCTGTCTCCCTGCACCACTGCAGGGAGGAGGTAAAGCCGGGAAGGAGGGAGGGATTGGGGAAGGTGTTTTTAAGGTCTTATTTTACTTCTCATTACGCTGCTCTGATTTTGTTAGCAATATATTTAATTAATATCTCTAATTCAAATCTGTTTTGCCCATAACAGTATTTGATGAGTGACATACATTAGATGTCCACACCTCATCAATGATATTGAAGTACTGATCCATGAAGATGTGCAACAGAAATAAAGAAGTGAACATTTGTTTTCCTTTTCTTCTTGATATCTGGGTAACATTACTTATGAAAGTAATCTTCATGCACTATTTATATATTTATATGTTATAATGTAATTAAGGTGCCTTTCTTAATAAATTTGGCATATATCAAGACATTTGAAATATTTTTCCAATTCTTTATTAACGTACAATAAAAAAGTCATGGAAGTAGTAGGCTGGATGTTATTGTAAAAGGTCACAAAGTTCTCCTTTACTGAAGAAGGGTGAAACATTACTTGACTATAAATATAGCCACAGATAAATATCTATTCAGTTCTTCAAAAGTGTATTCTACAATCACAGTTCACTGCTTTTATTATAAGGAAAATTTCTCTTTATATTTAACATAAACCTCTTCTTTTGCCAACAGAATGAGGACATCTGGTTATTATCCTTTTCATGGTAGTCTTTTTTTGTCTGTTAAATAAAACAAAACCATTGTCTTTGACCTTTCCTCCTGAGTTATGATTTCAGCTTTTCATGCTATTCTTGCTTGCTGTCTCCTATTCTGACTATACATTTCTCTCTAAGTGGGTCCAGATGAGACTGAAACTTAGGACAGAAAAACCATATTGCTTCCTAAATGGCATTTTCCTTTTTCATACAGAGAATAATTTCTTCCCCATCACAAATGGTTATTTTAGGGACTCCTGTGAACCTCCATCTTTTAAACAGTAATGTCTCTTACCTGTAGTCTGTATTTTGTTTTAGTGAATTTTACAAAACTGAACTGTAACACTGTATTACTCCTATGCATTGTTATTCTTGCTGATTTCAAAACATCTTTATTTTGCAGACTTTAAAAACCAATCATCTAATCTGTTTGCAACCCCTCTAATTTGATTTAGTCACATTTGCTGATGACATCAGCAAATTTTAGAATATGCTCTGTATTCTACTGGTTAACTCAATAAAAGTATTGAAAAAACTGTGACCAGACCAGAAACCTCACATACTAACCAATCAAAAAGTTAGCATTTATTCATTCAGTGAGATTTTCAATCAGCTGTGTATCTATCTCTGAAAATTTAATCTCATTATCATTCTCTGCTTTAATTTTAAGAATGTCATCTTAGACACTTCCAAAACTTTTTAAAATGAAATACATAATTAGTTCTACTGTTTCAGTATTATCTGATGGGCTAGTTATTCTATCACAGAATATTTGATAATTACGTCCCAATTTGTTAATGAGATACAAACTCTGTATTATTGCATACTGAAAATCAATTATTGATATAAAAACACTGCAGGTAAAGACTTCTGTATTCACAGTAATAATTCTTGGTTCATACTATGTGCCTTTGTCTTGTCAGGGGCAGTTAAATATTGATAACTTCCAGCAGCAGAATGCAGGCTTAATTTTGCAAGCAAAAACCAGGCAGCTAGCTTAGTGATCCACTTTTATATGCTAAGTTTCTACTTTTTTTTCCCTTCTTTAACAGATTAATTTTTTTTTCTTTCTTTAAGCTATTAACAGTTAGTGTTTTAGGTTTTTTTTCCCAAAGCCATCTCAGCTGCTAACATATTCAGTGGTGTCCAATAAGCACTGAATGCATTTGTGACTTGATTTGAGCTGTATGATTTCAGTCTTCAAGGTTAAAAGAGACAGTCGCACTATCTGCTTATATAATATTGTATTAAACATACAATAGACGTATGACATCCCTTTCCACAAACATAAAGACTTATGTAAACTCAGGATCCTTTCTTTATATATAAGTCATATTTGGTACAAAACACCATTTTAAAGAGCTGTTAAAATCAAAATCATAGAATCCCATTCACAGCTGCATTTGTATTTATAAAAGATGTGATGTAGTCTCAAATCAGAAATGGTATTTGCTGTTGTTGGCAAACATTATTTCCTCTTTAAAGACAGGTCTCTGTCTCAGGTATAAACACTGTATAGACTGTCAGGGGTTCTGTTTTGTTTTGTGAGGTTTTTAAAATATATTTCCTTGACAGTAGTTAGTTTGTTTAAATATAAAACTTCTAAGACTAAAATATTTTCAGATCTTGAAATATCATGTAGAAGTAAGGCAGACAGTGTTCAGGCAAATTGGGCTCTGTTTCAAGGGGATGGGCAGAGAGGGAAGATTTTGCAAGCATATGTATATTTCTGCAGTCATAAAGCCAATAGTGTCTCCCATTCTCTTTGCTGCCATTGTACTATAGCATGTGCAGCAAGCGTGGCATGACAAGAATACCTGAGGGCATAATCACTGTTATATCCAGGGTTTCTGTTCAATGAGAAGGACTGCATCTGAGCTGCAAAATTGGTTAAGTGAGAGAAGGCTTTGTGGAATGTAAACAATCAAACATAAAGCTAGTCAAAGGGCTTTATTGGGATAATGGGCATGCTTGATCAAGACTCAGCACAACTTACTTTTTACTGTGCAATTCATCAAGCATGAACAATTTTTTTTTCTTTACAATAGAACCATAAATGCACAGTCATAAAAAGAAGGAGATGATGCACTGTAGTTGAGAGATCAGCTAAGGCCTTTTTGCTGTTCCATTAAATATTCTTTACAGAATTTTGTAATACAAATTCACCCCTGGATTAAACCCTTGAAGCAGTGGCATCTTATTACAGTATAATTAAAAGCAATCAGTTAATTTCTGCTTGATTGATGTCATATATTTGTTCTGCAATATCTCAGTGGCAAATTAATGTCTATGAAATGCCTAATCTGAAAAAAGCAAATTCTAAAGCATAAAATGAGTACTTGCAAGGGTTGCAGATGTATAGTACTTAACGGCATCTTGCTACATATCTACATTTCTGAGTTTAATCCTTCTCTAGATTTGGGTCAAAACTGCACCTACTCTATCTATAGGTGAGAAAAGACTGAAAAAACCCCCAAATGTAACTATAATGACAATAGTATCCTACTCCCTTGTGTTGCTGGCTTCAGGTTCTGCTGTGCACTGACCTTGACAGCCCAGGGATTGCCTCCTGAATTCCTTCTGTTCCAAGACAGGAACTTCTTTTTAAATGGTAAGTCCAAGGAACACTGAAATTCCCATCTGCTAATGTGGCTCTTTCCCCAAGTAGTTCTCTTAGTGATTTAACCTTACTCCTGTTGAGAAACAAGTTACTGCCATTTATTTACCAAGAGCCTCTCCTGCCTAATGAGATGAGTAGCGCTTACCTCCCTAAGAGGAAAACAACTTAGAGGTTTATTCTTTATGATTAGAGGTCTGGACAATCACTAACCATATAAGGTTTAACAAGGGCAAATACTGGATTCTGCATTTGGGATGGGGCAACCCTGGGTATATGTACAGACTGGGGAAGAAGAGACTGAAGAGCGGTACCACAGAAAGGGACCTGGGGGTGGTGCTCAATGGCAAGTTCAATATAAGTCAGCAGTGGCCTGGCAGCCAAAAGGGCTAACCCTGTCCTGGGGGGGCATCAGGCACAACATCTGCAGCCATAGATGGAGGTGATTGTCCCGCTCTACTCTGCACTGGTGCAGCCTCACCTTGAATCCTGTGTGCAGTTTTGGGCATCAAATTATAAGAACAATATAAAGCTGTTCGAGTGTCCAAAGGAGATGAAGATGCTGTAGGATCTAGAGGGGAAGCCATATGAGGTGTAACTGAAGTCACTTGGCTTGTGCAGCCTAGACAAAATAAGAGATTGAGGGGAGACCTCATCTATAGCTTCCTCATTAGGTGACGCACGGGGGCAGGCACTGATCTCTTCTCTCTGGTGACCAGTGACAGGACCAGAGGGAATGGCCTAAAGTTGTGTCAGGGGAGATTTAGGCTAGATTTTAGGAAAAGGTTCTTCACCCAGAGGGTGGTTGGGCACTGGAACAGGATCCCTAGGGAAGCTGTCATAGCATCAAGCCTGAAAGAATTCAAGAAGCATTTGGACAGTGTGCTCAGACAGATAGTGTGATTTTTGGGGTGGTCCTGTGCAGGGCCAGGAGTTGGACTCAATGATCCTTGCGGGTCGCTTCCACCTCAGGACATTCTATCATTCATCCTC
The DNA here is from genome assembly GCA_013399875.1 of Gymnorhina tibicen. NCBI lineage: Eukaryota > Metazoa > Chordata > Aves > Passeriformes > Artamidae > Gymnorhina > Gymnorhina tibicen. The sequence goes on from VXAZ01000579.1 coordinate 103,864, forward strand.
TTAGTATTAAAGATACATTCAAAGACTGCCCCAGACAGTCATTACACGACATTCCTTGAAGTTAGATGTTGAAAAACTATTCTACAGGTAACTGTATTGTCTTTAGTTCATGTAGGGAATTTACCCATTCATCATTTTTAGACCATGAGGGTGACCACACTGCATCAGATCAGATTTTTTTCTCCTAAAATGGCCATAAACAGATACCTAAGGAATGGTCAAGCATATGATATTTCTTCCTAATGCTTTCCTGGTGTCTTGTTAATGCAATCCGGCAGGCACTTAGCTTTCATTGTTGCAGAAGCACACTGCTGACTTCTGTTCAACTTGTTGCCTCAAAAAAATGATTTGTCTCTTTCTGTCTAGGCAGTCAGCTTCCAGCCTGTATTGTTGAATGGTTTTATTTTGTCCAATGTACAGAGCTATTGAAATCCAAGTTATTTTTGTCCACCCATTTCTCTAGTCAGTTGAAAACTTTTTCAGTGGCAGACAGTCCTTCAATGTAAAAGCTGTCCTCCTGTCTAGGGACATTCTGAAAGTGTATTTTCCCTCATCATGCAGACCATTAATGAGGATGTTGAACAATATTGACCTCAGTATCAACTCTGAGGAGTAACTCAGGCTGATGTATAATATCTGGCTAACGATGGGTTTTGAACTGCTGACAACTGTTCTTTCAGCATGGCAATTTAGTCAATTTTTCACCCAGCTTGTCATTCTATGTATCCAGATAATTTTTTTCCAATACAGCTACAAGAAGTTGTGCTGTGGGACACCATGTACAAGATCTTGGTAACATTAGGGCAGTCACTTCTCTTCCCTTGCCCACCAAGCTGATCTTCCAGTTAGAGAAGGAAATCAGTTTGGTGAGGCATCAGTCCACCCGCAGTGAATGGCTGTTCTCAGTCGTCCTCTTGTCCTACATGTGTCTTGATATGGTTTCCAATCTTCAGCTGAATAAGGTCTGCACCTCCCTGAATCTCTCTTTCTCGTCCATCTTGAAGGTGAGTGTGACATTTGCTTTTTCTATTTTGAGTCACCAGAAACCTTGCCTGAGTATCTCAGTCTTTCAAAGATGATGAAAGATGGATGGTTTTGGTGGGTTTGGCATCACTATCAACCAGTTCTCCAATTGTCTTTGAATGCTGTCATTCTTGCATTACTAATATAAGCACTAATTTTAAGGAACTAATCCAATGTTAGAATTTACTAAGGAAATTCCTAAACATATCTAGATTTTGACACAGAATCGTTCCTTTGTTTGTTTTTCTCCTAGAATCTGGTTTCATAAAAGACTGCTAATGTTATGACTCACATTTAATATCACTTTCTAAAGAAGTATTTCAGAAGAAATAAAAACAGGAGGAAAGGTAAATGGTTCTTTTTTATCTTTCTGACTTCAAAGATGAAGTCAACTTTCGTTTAAGTCAAAGCAAATCTTAAACAGTAATGTTGATAAATAATACTCCATTTATGCTGTCTTTGCTTTTGTATAAAGAAAAAAGTGTAAGAGAAGGATTGTTTTGTCTTTTGCTTTTTACATATTGTAGCTACTAAGAAGAAATCAAATAGTCTTTAAATAAATACGTTTGAAAGATAAATTGCACACAAAAAAATCTAAACCATTTAGTTGTACTTCTGGTTTTACAAAACAGAAGAGAATAAGACAAGCTCTTGGGAATTCTTCTTGTAAGGGATATTTAAATTCCTACATGGAAAAGAAGACATTAAAATATTTAAGGGATTGAATAGTGTAAGAGTCAATGTTGTGCCAACTTCTTATAAGCAGTAAGTCACTCTTGGCACATATATAGCAGTACTGTTATATATGAATAATTTATATCTTTATCGGTAAATCCACTCTATACACTCTATTCACACTTTCTTTATCTTTGAAATATCCTGCTATCAAATAATACTGAAAATTAAAAAGCCCATTGTCTTGGGATGACATTGTCTTGGGTGAAATGGGCCCATTTTCACCCCCCTCCTGCGGGAGGCTCATACACCAAGAGGAAGTTCCCGCATCTCCACGTGGCTTAAATATGTAAATTTCGAGAAGCGTTATTGGTCTAAACGACTGTCCATCAACTCAGGTTCAAACCACCAAACCCATGAACTAATGAATTCCTCGTCCTGATGTGGAAATGTACCCGAGTGAACATTTTAAGAGAAAACCATAACTAAGTTATGAAAAATAAAAAAATACTGGATTGTCTTTACATAAATAGGTACGTTGAGGGAACAAAAAAAGTATGGTTTCGTAACTGTCTTAAACTAATCTATGCACTTCTGTTTAAGGGGAGAGTCCCAGCACACTCTTTCTACCTCTTCCCTTTGCCCATGCATCAACTTTGCCTTAATTTGTCACTCTTCTAAATACTCCCACCAAAACAATTTTTAATTTCCTAACTAATAAATACCAGCAGACTAGCAGGTTTGTCTGAAACACTAACTGTTGCAGCCAGCATTACAGAAGCAATGGCAAACTAAAAACTAAACCAATCAAATAAGCAAATGCTTTACTAAATTCACTTAAAAACTTTTTTTTTTTTTAATAGCTACTTCTTACACATCATTACTCCTTATCACCACATATTTAAGGCTTCTCACCCTTATTACCTAAGGCTTACAGCAGCTGTGAATATATAGTGCTAGGGAGCTCAAATCGTGCAGTTATCACTGATGGCTGTGGTCCTTGGTGGCTCTATGTAACCAATATCAGAGTGACTGGATGTAAGAACTCTGGGCAAAATAAAAAGACTGCATTGAAATGAGTCTGACTTATTTCTTTGCTGATTTACTTCACTTATACCTAACAGATTTTTCATGTCCCCCTCTAATAAGTGAGGTATCTCAACTGCTACTGATCCAGCTTATTTTTATTGTTTCCAGTTATGTCTCTTGTATATGCAGGAGGATGCCCTGCCTGTTTGATGTTCTACTTCCCTTGTCATTTTTTATTCTATCACTTGGATGCTCTGTGGTGCAACGAACCCAGTCTTTCTTTACCCCTTGAACTGTCACATTGCTCAAGAATTTATTTAAAATACTTTCTGTCTGGTTATGCCATCACAGTGTTACAAAATATTTCTATACTATGGCGAGTTACACTGTTTCAGCATTTTTGTTCAATTTGCAATATTGTCTGCTGATTATTGCATTCTCAGTTTATAATTGTCATGAGATTCTCTTTAACTACAGGGAAAAAAAAGAGAAATTGTCAGTACCTAAAAGTTTTACTGAATTTTCCTTCCCACTATGTTTCTAACTGAAAAATCTGTGTAACAATTGATTTTATTATTTTTGCTTAAGATTTTATCTATTTGTTTGATGGTCACTTTACAACTCAATAAAGTAAATGCAATAAAATAAAATTTTAAAACTTCTTCAGTTGGATTTATTTTTCAACGAGTAGAAAATATTTAAGCTTATGAAGTATGATCTTTGTTGTGCCAGTAAAAAGATTAAGACCCAAGGAATTTAAAAAATGAGACTTACGTCACTGAGTAGCTTGACTAATAATTTAGTTGGGAAATGGCTCTTAACTTGCAATGCTCAGCTGTTGCAAAATAGTTATAACCACTATCTCAAAGATCCCAATTCTACTGTCATGTAATCATTTTCAATTCTTCCACGTCTTTATTCTAAATTTGCAATCTATTCCTGTTTAAATAATAACTTTCCTGTTCTGTCATCTATATTTTTATTCTTTCTCATGTATTGCAGAATTCTAGCCATATTAACTTAACACACACACACAAAAAGAGAAATTAATGGCTTTCTGCTTAATTTTTACAACATATACAGAGAACATTAATGTGATTTAGTGTGCACATGTAATAATACAGGCTTTCTTACAATACAGCATTTTCTTTTATTTTCATATATTAAAATTTACTTGGTAATATCCAGTCTTAGCAAGGCAACACTATATTTCTTAGTAGCTGCAAACTCAGCAAGAAATTATTACTCAAAATATTTGTCATTGATCCTCTTTCTTAGATTAATTTCCTGATTACATAACTTAGAGTTGTGTAAGCTTAAAGCAATATCTTATGTACCATATTCAGATCCAATTATGAGATGCAATCCTGAAAAGCAAGTTCACAGATTTTTTTAGATACAGCCACAGCAGAATATTTTTGGTTTGCATTTTGAAGTACAGTCACATCATAGACTTTAGTGCTGTTTGGTCATCTGGGCATAGTTGAAATCTGCTGATTTCAGTTACCTGCCCTGAATAATACTGTGAACCTCTAGGGAATGTACTATTGTTTGGTTGTGAAAAACAAACAAAACCACAATTTTCTCATCTTGTTTTTTGGACTGGTTGCACTCAAGGGTTTTTTATTATATATTTAATTGAAAGAGATTACTTTGAATCTATTTGCAAATAATTTTGACTGTTCACCCTCATCTTTCGCATTATTAGCATTCAAATGGGTTGGCAATTGTTTTTGCTGTCCCTAGAATAATAATTTGTGGTGCATTTAGACTGGAATCATATTTTCAAAGAAATTTCTATATGAATAAACATGATGGAAATTTAGAGCAATAAATACTTATTTCTTTGCTGACCTTGATGTTACAGATGGTTATGAGCTTATTCAGCATTACTTTTCTAATTTTGCCACCACACAGATGACAAAACAATAAACCACCTACTATGCCATCCATAAGTTTTATCCCTAAGCAGAAAAAAGCATAAAAACCACCACCACAACCAAAAAAGCAGTAAATAATGCTTTCCCTCCCCCATGCAGGCATCATTGTCTGTGCTCAGGTACCTGGATATATTAATATTCTGCCACTGGTTTCTCTCTCTGAGTGAAATGTCTGTCAAGTGAGCAGAGGGACAGTTAGTTATGGGCTCTTAAGCAGCTGGAAGTTGATTTCATTTGAATGTCCTTGGAGAATGATAAAAACAGTCTTGCTTTTCTCTATCATGTCTGTTCAGTTTAGATTGAGTTGCATTTTTGCAGGCTTTCCATAATTTTGTTTTTTCTAAGGTAGAAATGCCACCTTTTGTAACAAGATGTTGGTTTATTTCAGTAATAGATACAGTTGCCCCAAAGTCACTTGTGTAGGCAAGTATAAAACATAATTAGCCATCAAACAAGAAAAAAAAAGTACTTAATTAGATAACTCCATTAATACTTTACTTTCTGGAACTCTCATAGAAAACATACCATGAATGTGTATAAACCATGGCTTATGCAAAGTGATAATATAGATAATAAGATATGGTGGACCACTGTGTTTTAATTGCCAGGAAAGGAGATTAAATTATATTTAATGTCTTCTGAAGGGACATGTAATCTTTCTACATGTAATACAGATATGAGATTCAAATGTAGGTTAATATATGTAAGATGTGTCAATTAAAATAAAACCGTTCTTATACATTATTAATTTTGAAAGGATTCCGGGTGAATAAAACAATGATGCTGAGAAAAAATTTCCTAGACAAAAAGATAAAAGAAAAGCAGAATTTACTGTTGGTTATACACCAGCAGACTTATTTAGGAACAACTTTTTCCAACATGGACAAAATAGTCAAGTGTCGATTTTGCATCTGAGGGATCAGTTAAATACTGACACAGATTTATAATTTTGAGAGTTATATATAAGTATTAAAATTTGTAGAACATATTGTTCATATCTTTGTATTTTGATTGTCACAGAGAAATATTTGTCTTTTCAGCTATACTGATTTTCTTTTGCACAAGAACATATCTTATGTTCTTGACATCAAATAATATTTTTCACAGTATCCAACTAACTTTTTTTTATATTGTTTCTGTTCCCTGGAAAATCTTCAGTATCACATGTTGCTTTATCGACCATGCATATAATGACAATAACTGCTCTATCCCAATAGGATTTTAATTGTGTGTTCATTAAATCAGCTGGATCAGTAAGAAAACATGCATTTTTACTGCACTTCTGTTTTGATGACCAATGTGTCTAGAATAGTATTTGACCTAAGTTAAAAGTGTATTTTCTATCAAATTTATTGCATTTTTAAAAACAGGTGTGATAAAGTAACACCTCAAATCTGGTATTAAGAAGCCTTCAAATACAGGATATAGAATTAGTTGCTGAGCTAAAGATGTCTATGTCAGATAAGGAGTAAACAAAACACAGTATCAATGTATAAGGTATCCAGCAGATCTGAAATTCTTTTCAGAAGAGAAAGTTACCTGTAAGTAGATGTAAATTTAAATTTATGTTTGTTATGTAGGAATTCTCATAGGCAGGTTTAAATTTTAGTGTTTGGTAGAAAATAATTTGGAATAGAAAAAGAAAATGTGACAATACCAGAGGCCAGTTTCACCTGAAATACATGGACTGAGAAGGAAAACTGAAGTATATATTGACATGAAAAAAACCCAAAAGCAAACCCCACAAATAAACAGGTTGTTTTTTAAACTGCTAAGTACAATTGCCTTTTGAATTAACTATTTGTCAGTCTTTTATAAATTGCTGACATGCTGGGTAATGGATACATTGCCAACAGTATGATCTACTGCTTGAAGTCCTCTATTGTAATTTCTTGGATTCATGAAAGGATAAATACTACCTGATTAACAGCCTAGCTATCAAAGAAAAAGATTTCTTGAATTGCTGGAGGGTACGGGTTTTTCTCTCCCTAGTCTGTCATAGGTATCAGTCTCTGTGGAGTAAAGGATGTTCTGTAGCTCTTTGGGATTGTTTCTTGCAAGTTAGGCCTATAACTAAAATCCTCTTGTTTCTCCAGTCTGACAACATCACTAAAAGAGTCATAATACCCTACAGAATTTAGGAGTATTGCCACTGAGATTATAGAAGAATTTTGTTCTTTTGGTAAATTTCTCAGTTACTCGACTGGACTACCATTTATTTTTGAAGCCTCCCACAGGGACAACATACTAGTCATAATGGGCCATCATTAAGATCTGCTACACTGCACTATAGACCTGGGACACAGCCTCAGTGCCTCTGGTGGGCAAGAATTAAAGGATGAACCCCTTCAGAGCCTATTAAAGCTACTCTTTGATCAGTATGAGGAACTGCTGCTTGAATAATATAAATTTGTTTTGCTCTGCTGCTCAGATCCTAAGCAGATCCTCTGCAACACTCACCACCTTTGTAAGCCATGTCTACAAAGGCAAATAAAGCATGCAGAATACATTACCGGTCAGGAAACAGCTAGTTTCCACCTTTTATTTATCATGCTGGAACACATGTAGAAACTACAGAAGTAATCACTAGAATTTAATAATAGAAGCCAGATTAGTCAGTATTTCAGCATTCAGGAGATAGTGCACAGAGAGGAGAGATCAGAAATACATTTTCCCCTACTGTCTCATGCAGTCAGGGTGCTTAGTTAGGCTCTAACTAAGTATAGTATAAAGATAAACAAATATAAGTACATGGACACCAGCTATGTATGCATAACAAGATTGAAAAATATTCATCTTCTAAGAAAGAACTGGAGGTTAAGCTGCCATGGACAGAGTTGCAGCAAAAACCTCCTCTCTCCTATGATCCCAAGTTTCCCTCTAATAAAGCAGTAGGAGGTGCTGTCATGAAATCAGCTGTGGGTCCCTGATTCTTAGGGCAGTGATCCCCAGTGCACGTTAAAGCAACTGGAAGATGTCTTATCTCCCTTGAACTCCTATAACTCCTAAAGGGTCAGACACCAGACAGGATTACCTAAAGTATAGCACACCTCAACTATGCCTTTTTCCACTCATTTTTGCACACTATGTAACTACAGGTATGGCTGCAGCCAACTCTCCTAACTTGAAGACATGATAATTTTTTTTTTAATAGCTTTAGCCCACAGGAGTACACAAAAGTATCTCTGATATTCTAAGCTCATGTGCTGAATAAATCCAAAATGTAGACATCAGACATCTAGAAGACAGTTGTATTCAAAATTATCTATAAAACTTCTCAAGCTTTTAAAGTTCTGAACTTCAGTGTGTAACACAGGACTTCATTAGCATTTCTAAAATACTGAAATATTCTAAAATACCTTTATAAAATTCAACAGCTAGATCAACAAAGGTGAAATATAATAAGTAGAGTCTTAACCAGTACCTACTTTTATATATACAACTCTCAAATTAATGCAGGGAAACCTGAAAATATATGTGTGCCTGGGGTATGATGAGAAGAAAGCAAGATTTTAAACAAAACCAGGCTCAATTATTTGAGATTAATAATTATACCTAATTGGCTACTATTAAGGTGGGGAAAAGGGGAACTTGGAAGTGGTATTATAAATTGTGCTCTCAGCTTTGCACTCCAAGTATTACTCTTTCAAATCTATGGAGGTCACAGATAGAACAGTGTTTCCCAGTAAATATTTACAACAATCCGCACAGTAAAACAATTAAGGTTAGCTCAGATTTGGGATGTATCATGATTCTGACTGGCAGACTTTCATGGGAAGGTATTGTCAGAGCCTGAAAATAGTTCCTGCCTCAAACATTGATAAAAAGTTTTGCTCATTGTAAAAGAGTTACAATCAAAGAAGCCTCCCTGGAGACTGGGACTTTGGACTGAAAGTCAAACTGCTGATTAGATAAAGGGAAACCCATTGTTCAGTCATCTCAGCTGAATTTGGGGTGGGGGGGAGAGCGCAGCTCACAGAAGCCAGGTTTACACAGACTCCCCCCAGCCGAGGGGGGAGGAGGAGGTTTTTGGGTGCATGGTGTAACCTCTGNCATCGCCAAGAAGCCCAGCTGGAGAGGATCAATGGAGCATCGCTGGGATCCACGGAGTGGTGGTATTTGCCTTATTCTGTCCCTGTCACTCTCTTTCTGTCCCCTCCACCTATTTTCTTTCTGTCTCCGTCACCTTCTTTCCATCCACCCCACCTATTTTCTATTTCTTTCTCTTCTTGTCTCTCCTTTTCTCTCTCTCTCCCTCTCATCAAATAAAACTCTTACTATTGTCATTGGCATATGGTTTGGTTTGCACCTTAATTCAGGCAGAGGAATTTCTAAGAACCTTAATAATCGGATCTTAACAGGTATGCAATACTCTAACCCATCCAACAGCAGGGCTAGTAACTTCCTTTTTCAATTACTGTAATTTTGTTGTTGTTTTTTAACTTAAAAATAAAGAGATTATTTATGTAGGTATGTATCACCTACAAAAGGTGATACAACTAATTTTCTTATTAATTATGTGAGACATCTTTAGAAGGTTTTATTACTCTTTCATTAATACTTTTTTGTCTTAGTAGCATTTTTGGAGCAAGATGGAGTTTTTATTGCATGAAACTGTAGGTGTGAGTTGAATATCCTGGGGCATGGTATGAGAAAATGTAGTTTTTTGAAGGTTAGGAGTCCTCAGGGAGAGTTCTGGAAGACAGTGTAAAATGGAGGAAACTGAATCTGGTGCAGTTTCATCTATAATGCTTTTTTTTGGAAGTAGCTTCAGGAGTAAATACCAGAAAAATACCCAGAAACTGCCCTACCAAGAGCTCAGTGGAATTTTTCAAAACAGAATCAGGGGTTAAGCTAATGAATTGATATTGAACTCTCTTTTTGAAGTACACTCACTTCCTGACAATCCGTAATTTCCAAATAATCTGAGGTTGATCAAAAAGGGAAAAGTAAAAAAATGTCTGAAGTGCACAAGGCAGAGTAAAAAGGGGAACTAAGTCAGCCTGCATGCGCACCAAATGTTTATCAACATGAGGAAACCAGACTCTCTGGGTGTGGAAAAAAAGGAAGCAAAGTGAAACTAGACTGGCCTTGAAAAGCATAATTGTAGCTAAAAGCATGTCAGTGAAAAAGGATAGCAGATTTGATTTAAATGGGGAAACAAGTTCACATGAAAGAATTAGCTGAAACAGCAGAGAGAATGATGAAAGTTTCAGTAGTTTATGGACTAAGGGGTCTGATATATGTTGCTGTCTTGAGCAGGACTGATGAATCTACCTAAGGCAAGAGACACTGATGTTGGCTGAAAAAACACTTCTTGAAAACAAATTACCATTACAATAAGAATACCCATTTGGTGGTATAAGAAGTACATGGCCTGTGCTCCAGCCTTTAAACTGTCACCTTCAGTCAAACCTGAGGTGACAGCCTTCTCTCCTGGTCCCTGAATGACTAAGCAATGATTCTGTTTCTGTCCCTTTGCCTCCATTTTCCTCTCTTTCCCTGTTTCAGAACATCTCTGAGAAAAGTAATATCTAATGTAAAATATTGACAATCAGTTGGCTGCAATTTAAATGAAACAGCAAGTTACACTTGCATTATTACAGTTTTCTAATTAAAGTTTTAAATTGTAAAGATTCCATTGTCCTTTATTGTTATTAAAAAATGTGATAATGAACAGAGTCTTCAGAATTAGTAGATTAAGGGGGTTTCACTTTTAAGGTAATAAATATAGTAATGCTTGAGATTCTGAGCCTACATAAACAGGCAGAAGTAATCTGTACGTAGGTAAATTCCTTAACCCAGCACGTAGGCACTTACACCTGACTATATAATATATATTATATTTTGGAAAATGAGCTGTAATCCAATTTAAAATAATTTTGAAAGCAGGGTTGTTTTTTTATATGGCTTGGACATGAGCATAAGATCAAAACAGATACAAGGAAGATGCTTCACATTTCTGAGTGGTAGCCTGATTTTTTTGAAGAAAAAAGATGATCTTTAAAATATCAGAAGTACAATACCTTTATATTTTAAAAAAGCTCAAAAAAGAGAACATTTTGATTGTCTGTTCAAAAAAGTGAAATACATTATAAAATAGAGAAAAGATGAAATATTAATACTTTGTTGTCCAATTATGAAAGTCTTACTTTTGAACACTGTAGAGAAAAGGTGATGTATTCTTACTATTTTTTCCTAAAGTGTAGGCTTAAAACTGCATACAATAAATTAAAAAAAAACAAAGATAAAAAAATTTATACTGTTTTATATGTTTAATTTAAATAGTGGCACACAATTTATGGTAAGATACCAGACATTATAAAATGTCTGGCAAAAATGTGGAATTTTCGAAGGAGAATTCATAGACAAGTGTAAAAAAATGTGCCATATACCATGAAATATAACCAGACCTGTAAAAAGCTAGACATAGTAAAAAACTAAGCATAATCTGGATTCAGTAAGGATAATGAACAGAAACCAGTATGATGGTGTTGATAAATCGACTTTTCCTGGTAGCAAATAGACACAATTCCTTTATATTCCAGATTGCTCTTTAATCAGTGTTGGCTATACTCACATGAGAGTACTCACATGAGAGAGAGGAAGTGAAGGTCCAGGACAGTGGAAACAAATGATGATAATGTCCTCTACTGCCTAACACTGAAACTAAATTCTTTAACTATGGAGGCAGTTGGGTTTCTAAGCTGTGCATCGGCATGTAGAAGTTATGGCACAGGATATATGGGACACATATATCTTTCTGATTAGGCAGTTTTAAGTCACTGAAGATACACTGCAATATCTCAGGTGTCATTAGGCATCTATGATTGGGAATTTGAATGAAGTCTTACCTTATGGTGCATCCTGTTATGTTAATCATATGCATGACGAGTAGACATCAACGTAGAGAAATCCACTTAGAGAAAGACCTCATGCGTTTTTGTCCTAGCCTAAATTCCACAGCTGGTATCATAATTTCTAGGAACAGTAATGTTTCTAGACTTTGCTTCAGGTCTTGATTTGGCCCTGTTTAAGCTGAAATTTAGGCGTAGGTTTTAGGTGATTACCACAGCATGGATAGAGAAAAAAAAATGAGTTTGCTGAATTTCTTATTATGGGCCCAAGGGTATCAATGTAGGAGAAAGTGAGCAAGTGAATGTCCATAAATGTTCAGTCCCTGTCTGCCACAGTAATTCTCTGTCTGTCACTGTAATTCAGTGACTAATGGTAGCAAATCAGCTTAGGAGGTTTCTTTTCCTAGGATGGTCAGTGTCATACATTATAAAAATTTATGAAATATATAAGCAGATGATCCATGTTTTCTTTCTGTTAACTTTTCAAGTCTCTTTTTCTATAGAATAAAATAACTATATTGTTCTCCCAAATACACAAAATACATCATGATACAAAAGGTTGCCTATAGAGTTTTTAGAGCAAACGAAGTTGGTGCCATGATATCTAAATGCATGCAATAACTTTTGAGATAGTTCTGTAAGAAAAAGAAAAAGAAAACTTTCTTCACAATACACACACCCACACACTGAGAGAGATTTATATTAAAACTAAGGCTGAAATGTTAGGGATATTTTAGGACCTGACCTGTGAAGAGCTAATGGCTTTCCCTCATTGATTGTAACACAGTGAGACATGTTCCACTCAGACATTGGAAAGAGTCAGAATTTTATTTAAATTACATGTCTTCATTATTCATCTACACTGAAAAACATACACTAAAAGGCAGCAGCAAGAAAGCAAGGTTTTTCTGCAATTTTCATAGTAACGTGCTATACCTGTCATACTTTTGCAAGCTCACTCTGCCTTAAATTTATGTTCAGAGTCATCTGTCTTCAAATTCTTGAAGTGTATTTAGCTTCCCTGTGTGTCCTATCCTGAAATACATTTTCAAATATTACACATAACAGTGTAATTTGGTGCTTAAATTTGTGAGCCCCAGTTTGTAACCTAAAGAACACTACCAGAAGGCAGTGATACAGTGGATTTGTCTGGTATATTACAGGAAGACTCAGTGTGCTAAGATGATTGATAGCAGGACTTAATAACTTGAAAATGCACTCCTCCTTTGAAAACAGAGCAGAAATAGTGTTTATTTTTTTCTGTTTCTCATGTCTATGGCAAATTTCTTTGCTGGATTGACAAATGAAAGTTTTATTTTCAAACTGGTAGTTCTGGAAAATTAGATTAGTTTTTTTGGCTGGTTGGTTGGTTGGGTTTTTGTTTGTTTGTTTATTTTTTAATTACTCCACCTCCCTCCCCAACTGGATCTCAGGTACACCTCATCCTGCAACCCCACTTCCTCTAACTACAATACTAGTGATAGCCACAGTCCCTTACATTGCCTTGCTCAGATATAGCTAACAGGAATTTATTAAGGTGTTCTGTGATGATGGATAAACTGAAACAAGAGATCCTATAGCTCATATGATCATAGGTGTGATGGTTTTACAGGGTTGATGCATGAGATATCATCATTGCATTGACTTTATAAATTGAAATTAATTGGTGAGTAGAATGTAGCCTTCCTTCCCTAGCCTTCCATGAAATTATTGTACAAATTTATAATAAAAATGTTTTAATAATTAATTTAAATATAAATTTATAAATTATAAATTTGAAAAATTATAATATTTTGCTAATAAATACTATGATGCATATAAATGCTTTTACATGACACATTTCAACTGAAAGGGTCTCAAAATACTCTGTGCTTCATCCTTATCTCACACTTACTAATACAGTTAAGAAAGAGTCATTGGCTATTTCATTGAAATAACCAGTGTTACATCAATTAAAATCTAATGTAAGCATAGATCTTTAATTCATAGTGATACAGTAAACTTCTAAACTTACTACTATTTTCTCTGCTGACACATAGGATAAAAGCACTTTTCATCAGATCACAAAATACAGTAGGTGGCAAAGGCTAAATTCAAAAGGTTAACTAACTTGAGAAAGTTAGTTCCTCAAGTTGCATGAAAATAGGGTCCTGAAAGGGTTTGATGAATCATATGATTCATGTTTCAAAATGTGTGTTCATCCTTCAAAGTATCTGGCACATCTATTAGTTTTTATATTACTTCAACTTATTACTGAATGTTGAGCAGCAATTGCGTTTTATTTTTTTATAAAATGAGCAACTAATGTAATATCCAGGAAAGTTATGTTTAAATAATGCGCTGCATCCAAAACATGCACAACAAGTAAATTTATTTCACAATTATTTGTACCTTTTACTACCTGAAAATAGATTAGAAGTTGTGGAAATGTAGTATTGGTACATACCCAGTCTGAGGAAAACAGGTTATATACTGCTTACCAGGCCATTTTGCTAAAGTAATTGGCATTCATAAATGGCAAAACTTGGCTTCACGTAGCCTAACTTGTAGCTGGGATTTATAAGAACAAATAAAACTACCATATTATTTTAGTGTTAAAACTGAGTATCAATAGTCACCAAAAGACCTAGGAAATCCATTAGCTATAAAGTTAATTGAGTCCATGCTTCACTAGCCATATTCTTTACTAAGACTACTTTTTTCTTCAAAAATACCTATGCAATTACTGTGTTATTTATGAATGTTTCTAAATTGCACTAACAAAGTGTGGGCAGTAGTTTTCTTACTTTATGATTTTCAGTTACAGCAGGGGCCCTTAAATCCTCTGGAATGTGAATCATGTTACAGTGTGTCACATCATGTATTTAAAAATGAATCATGTATTTAAAAATGAATGCAATCAGACTGATGTAACACAACATGACATGATACATACGTTTAGAAATGTGGAGATTTTAAAGGGTTTTACATTATTCCTTTAAACCAAACATATCTGACATTATTTCAATTACTTTTCAATAAGATGAACATCTTAAAATTTTGAGTAAGTAGTGTTTACAGCATACTCTGTACTTGAAAATTTGTGATATTGGCAAAAAATATGCCAATGGTTGTAATATTTGGTAATTAATATTTGTCTAATTTAATTATCAATATAATTGAATTGGTAACAAGACAATTTTTGCCACCATTTAAAATTCAGTATGCTACCTAATCCCACAAACATGGCCTTTGTTTTATGTGTGTAACAATGAAGATTTTGACTGGGAGAAGAGTGGCTGGTTTCCCTCCCCTTCCTTAAAACACCAGAGAAATATCTTCTCACAATATATTGACAAGACCATATTCTGACAATTCTTAAATTTGGAAAAAAAAAAGCAAACCACAAAACAAACAACCCAAACCAGCTAGGAATTGACAGCACCTGCAGAATTATATATAAAGGGGCAAAAAAATACATACCAGCATGAAGACAAGTTCTTACCTTACCGTGTACTCAGCCAGTACTTCATTTCCAATGAAAAGAACTTGACTCTGTAAAGAGAAACAGCCTGAGTTATAACAGACATAGGAACATGGGTAGCCCTGTCCTTGCTGGGCTGACTCATGAAGAAAGAAATAATTTGCTGTGATAACCTACTCTTTAATGAGACAGCTTACCACATATTTCAGCAGTTTTGCTCATTGCTGTTCCAGCTGTCTTCCATGCCACTGTCATATATGTAATGTCAGGTTTACTAATTTATTAAAAACACCCTTATGTGCATTTTTGTCACAGAAATCTCTTGCTGTGGACTCCATTTGTTTCTCTCCACCCACCTTTCCCCTTTTCCCTGTTTCCCTACCCAGGATATTGCAGATTAGTTTGTTTTCCTACTGAGTTAAACTTAATTTCCTAGCAGCAGCTGTCTGAGAGCAAACTCAGAGCCACCTACAGGAGAGGAGTCTGTTACAGAGGAAGCCATCAAAAGCAGCCTCACTTGCTTGATTCATACACTCAGCTAAAGCCTCTTGACAATAATGTCTTGGTTGGTAAATTGCTTTTCTTTGTGAAATGTGCAGCCAACTCTTCTGCTTCTACTGCTGTTCACCCCTTGTGATTTTGGAGCATAATTGGACTTTCTGTACTCACATTGCAGGGGGTTTTGAGCAGTCCTATTAACAAAAATTAGATCACTCATGTGAGAAGGTGATAATGTGAAAAAAGGTGTCTTATTTTTGCCTTTTTTTTTCCCGAATATTCTTATGTCTCAACACAGCAGAACACATTTTTACATGAAGTTTCTAGTGTTTAATGGTAATGCATATTTATAGTTAATGTCAGCTTAATTACTCTCAGATGTGCAAAAAATAAACAGAGAACGGTTTTCTAGTGTTTTTTTCTGAAACTGTGCCCTCCCACTGAGACAGCAAGTGGCAATGTTTCCTGCTGACCATCTGAAGTAACCAAGCAAAGAGCAGAAAAAGAGCAGCTAATTTCTATCACGATATTGATATCTGAGTTTCAGGCCTAGCCTATCTTATTAAAGGTAGAAATTCAAAGCTAGGCTCTGGAGAAGACACTGAAGAGGAATATTATGTGACTTGCTATTTAGAAGGGATTACTTGAAGCACAGATGAACAAAATGAAGTGTTGAATGAGACAGTAGATATATTTGCCATCTGCCTAATATTTGTTTTAAATTTGATTTAGCAAAAATGTTAAGTCTACACTGATTTCCTAAGATACATCTTACTTTGTGTATGAGAAAAAACATTTTATGTCTTTTAATACGTAAAAGTTGGGCATAAATTTTTTTTCAAAGACAAAATTATGCAAACCAAGATAATTATAGTCAGTACATGTACTATAAAGTAATGTTTGTTATTCAAATATGATTCTATTGAAAAATCCATAAGCCAATATGTATATCTCCCAGTTGACATGGAGATCAAGTAACTATTAGGTCAGAAATAGAAAGTGGAAATATCCTAAAAACATTCTTATGTTCTTTTTAGTAGAGACTTAATTTAGATTAAAAAATAGGAGACAATGAGACATAGAGGTACCAAGATAAAAAAAGCTGGCACAAAAAAAATAAAAACCACCAAAGAAGGGGCAGTTTTCTTATACAGTTTGAAAACAAAAGTAAGTTTCAAACAAAAAATAATACATTTCCATTAACACATGTTCTGAAAAAGGTGTGCAGAGTTTAATGTGCTGTAACTCACTTTAAAAAAGGTCCAATTCATGAGTTCATAGACTTGTGACACTTTATTCAGTACCAGAAAAAGACTAAAAATGAACCGAATAGAAGTAGAAAACTTACAAATCATCTAAAATAAAACAGTATGGCTTCACAAAGAAAATTTATATCCTTGTGTATATGTGTGTATGTATTTGTGAAGGTAAGTACAGAGAATGATGAATACTGTTATGTTTTTGAATATTTACTTATTTGGGTAAATAAAATTTGGGTTGAGAAAAATTTGAATATTTGTTTATTAGGGTAAAGAGCAAGTGGGTTAAGAAGAAAAATCCATGAACAGATTATTATGTAAGAGAATTTTCCAAGTGTAAGCAACCCTCTTAACAGAAATATGAGGTTTGTCAGACACAAGGATCTTTATTCTCAGATAGATGCTGGTACATAGTGGTGTGACAGTTATTTAGAATTAAAATTTATCTTCCCCTTTTAAAACTTTTGCTGTGGCTTGCTCACAAACAGTAACTGTTTGTATAGCCTGAGCACAAACCTATTACCACATAGTACATCTCTGTAAGTATGTTAATTTGTGAACAAAGCGAGGATTTAAGCGAAGTTTTCAGTTTTGTAGACCAAAAGCCATCTTGAAAACTTCTTTGTGGATAATATAAAAGAATAGAATTCTAATGGGAATAATTAAATGTTCATTGCTTTTTGCCTATGCCTAAGCCTTAAGCTGTGGAACTGGAGCCTCCAGTTTCCTGATTTTACAGCTATGATTGCAGAGAATCTCCCAGACATTCTTTTCCTTATAGATGTACTCTACTTTGCACATCATGGAACAAAGCAGCTAAGGAGACATAGCATCTGTGTTTGAACAGGAAAAATGTGATCTTTCTTTTGAGTTCTACCTCATTTCCAATCCCAGACTGAAGTAACAATAAATTTTAGGTAGTCCTGCAAGGAGCAGGGAGTTGGACTCAGTGATCCTTATGGATCATTTCCAACTCAAATTATTTTCTATAAGAAAAATCATACTTCAGGGGGAAAAAAATTTCCATGAGATAGACCTGGCTGCAGTTTTATACATTCTCTAGACCTCATTCTAGTTAATTCATATCGACATAAAGTTCATCATTGTCTTTAGGAGACAAGGACAGTAATAACAGATCAAAATACGATACTTTCAAATAGACATGCAAACTCAGAACAAATAGATTTATATAACCCCAAAAAATTCAGTAACTTACGTGAGTGTTAACAACAGAAGATAGTAAAACCTAATACCCAAATATCTATGTTGCAACAAGGTGTAACTTACTTGCCTGCATCCTTCCACATTCATTACTTTAAACCTTTGTTTACTCATTTTTTCTTTGATAATTTTTGCCTTCCTTTCAAAGTAATTTTTAGCTTGCTTCCCCATTGTTTCAGGCAAGGAGCAAGACTGTACGAGATTTAACCTAAAAAAAAAAGAAAGAGAACATCTGTGCTCTATATACCTACACAGATTAATCAGTTAGACTGACAATTCCATTGGAAAATCGATACAGAGAAAATAAGAAAAAAAATTCAAAGGTTGTCAAGCAAATGGTTTGTGGAGGCAGAAACTTCAGAAAAATAGCACCATTTATGACTGCTAGCCTATCTGAGTGAACTACAGTATGATCAATTACAAGTATATCTTGCACATCTTTCTCGACCAGTCATGCATTTCTTCCCATCCTATGCTCTGCATATTTTTACATTTTCAAACAAATAATAATTAGCAATGATCACAGGTCAAAGTATGAATTAGGCCCATATGCAGCCTTTTCAGATCCTGAAAGTCAAGCATATCTATCACTAAAGTAATTAATATCTATAATAAATATTCAGTCTAATAATTTAACATGACCTGGATCTTGACAGGCTGG
>VXAZ01000586.1:0-162691 GCA_013399875.1 Gymnorhina tibicen
CAACTCCCAAACCCCAACAGTGGAAAAACACGTAGGAACGATGTAAAACCAACACCTGAATAACATTCGAGAAACAGAAATGTACTCCTTCAAACTGAAGTTGAAATTACCAAATAATCACAACAAAAGAATTGGAGGGCAAAAGAAATTGATCAATGAATTGTAACAGGTTCACTGTAAATTGCAAGGTTTGGAAATTACAAGAACAGATTCCTTGACATTGAAAATTTAGGTCAGATTCCCTGATTTATGTAATTTTCTTTATCAATTTCTCTTTTTTTCAACCTAAAAAAAAAATTAGTATTGATTTTTTTACACAATAGTGTATACTCTATATATACCACATCTATATTTCTTTCCCTATCTTTCACTAAGACAAATATATTCTTTAAAATAGGACCAATAGTACAAGGATTTTTTTTTCTTCAAGAACATCAGAGGGAAAATATGTATTCTTCCTGTCTGCTGACATGTAGATAGACCTTGCATTACCCATTGGCTGGCCGTTTTGCTGGCCAGACATTCTTAGCTTAGGACCCTGCTTAGGTTTTAATTGCTTGTGTTTGACCTGGTATTTTCAGATTTCTTGGTATGTAAACTTTTCTTTTGTGATTTTGTGAGAAAATTTTGGATTGAAAAGCAAGGGAATCCCATAAATCTTGAGTTCAGACTGACTTCAGTTATCTCAGAGTTTCTTCATCACACTGATTAGGATTCCATCATTAGTTATTTTTATGTATCAAATTACTTTTCTACAAATCTCTTGTATCACAATGCAGCCAGAGGCTCCTCAACCAGAATTTCTCAGAAATTTCTAAACTTTTCACTAGTTGCAACATGTCTGTATTTTAAAAGGTGTTTGCACAGCTTCTGGAAAGCAGGAGAAAATGGGAGAGTTAGGTAAGCTAGAAGGATTAGTGAGTCACAGGCCTAGTGATAGTGAACACAAAATCAAAGGTTATATACTGGATATTTCACTGTAATGAAAATGTATTTTTAGATTATGTTAATTAGATTTAATTTAGGAAATTCTGGGTTTTTCACATACCACAGTTTCTAATACTGCAATATCATTACTGGTCTGTACACTGAAAATTTATGTGTATCATCAACTACCTACCTCATCATTGTCTCAACTGTGCAAGCTTCAGAAGCTTCATACAGGTTTCTTCACAAAAATCATCTTCCAGACAATTTGCAGGGAGTTTTAGTTTTACAGAGTAAAATTTTAGGAGTATTATTTTTTGCTTTTCTTTGTTATGATACTTTTGTTGCAACAGGCAATGATGCTAGGGACCAGATGCACAACCCATACTATCCATTGATTTGTGATACATTTTGGTCCTGCTTAAGTGATACTGGAAACTCCTCAAGGACTGAGGATATTCATGCTCCTAATGACTCTTCTCTCCTACCCAAAACCTACATAACCATATAGACAAAATTTGTCTTTTTAACTTCTAAGACCTGCTTCTCAGTTCTCTCCATCTGACTGTGAATTAAGTTAGGTATGAGACACTAACAACTAAAATCTGAAAGACAGGGGCAACTTATGTCTGGGAGGAACTGCAAACCAAACAAATAGAAATTTAGTTTTGATTGGCCAGTAGTGTTGCTCACCAAAAAGCACAACATGCTTGAATTGATTCTCAGTAAATTGTTGGAACATTAGTTTACAAATCACAACTGTCGGGATTGGGGGATAGGGAGATGCCTATGAGGCGATTTTATTGTTGCATCAGTCTCATTTTTATTGAAGGGTGAGTTAGGAGTAACATCATCGATGATACAAGTAGCAATACAGCGGCAATAGCAATAGCAGGGGGAGAGCGGCAGCTGCAGCAAGTGTGAACGCTGAAGCAGTCCTGCAAGCAGCGGCGGCTGCAGCAAGGCCGGACAGTGAGATTGTCCGCAGACAACTCCCCACGGCCAAGTGCCCCCTGCTTCTGTGTTACAAGGTCCTATGTGCTATCTTAAGCCAATAAACAAAAGCCACAAAACATGTTATCATATTTGTACCAATCAGCATTCTATGATTTTACCGCAATGCGTATTTTCTAAACCAATCATCGCACTGTCATTAAGGCCTATTACCCAGGCTAATATTGTTACATCTTAGCTTTCTAATGAACTTTATTATAAGGCATATTGTTAAACTTAAACTTCTTTACTCTTATACTTATCACTATTCTTTCTTGAATAAAATGTGTTTCTACTTGCTAAAATACATTTCTACCTTTATGAAGTATATTTCTTTTAAAACTACAAAACTACTTTTTTTATTTGTACTGCAAAAGTAAACTGCAAAAGCTCATTGTTCTAACTCAGGCAGTCTTCTCCAAGGCCTCAAATCGAAACATGTATCCATTCCTATCTGTTCAAGCACAATGCTGTCCGTGTTCTCTGTCAGCACCTGCAAGCTTTCTGTAGCTCCAATTCCCACACACAACAATAAACTTTCTTGATTTTCATAGCATCTTGAGATTTTGTCATTTGCTTGTTTTTAATGAAAGTGGGATTCAATCCAGGATTGTAATGAAAAAATACCAAACACAATACTCAGAATAAAGTTGTAACAGTGACTAGTAATAGACACAGTTTATCTCAAGACACAGCTCATGCTACAAAAGCTGTGGGCTGAAAAGGTGCAGGTATGACAAGTAGGTCTGATGAAGCAGCAGACCCCTATGCAGTAGATGCCCTCCAAAAGAGTAGTTGCACACCATGGGAAAAAACCACACACTTCTATAGTTTAATCTGCCTTTCTCACAGACCATTGCTGCACCCTCAGTGTGCCATTATGTACTCGCCGATATGAAAGAACATAGTGGGAGTAGTTTACAAGGTAAGGGCCTGAAGTTAGGTGAGATGAAAGCGAATCCAAGTAACTTTCATTTTTCCTTTGTCTCCAATTACTTGAGAGAAATTTTAGGAAAGGCTTATCAAATTTAATGTGCTGAGCAATTTCTCAAAAATCCACCCACTTTGACACATAACTGATCACCTGAGAAAAAAACAGACTAAAACCACTCTTGAAAACACATAGCACTGCAACCAGTGCTTCATGTTACAAATCAAGATACATTTGAATCCATGACACAGACTCTCATCCCTACCCTCCCTTCTCCAGCAACAGGGAGAACTTGTTTATCCAGAAAGCTGGATTATAAACTATGCCTCAAGCGGCAGTGAGTCAAGGTTTCATATTGGATTGGTTGAGCTGCTGTTGCTTTTTTGTCTTGTGGTTGTTGTTTTTGATTACCTTAAAAAACTACTGAGGGAATCTGGGGTGGACTTAAAGTGCAGAAAAGTAATCTAAAAGTTATCTTTTATAACTCGGAATAGAGACGAAAACTTTAAGTAAGTAATAACTTCTCTGTACATAACATTTATTTGTATGGTATTGCACACACATATTATAATTAGTTTTAATTTACTTTACGGCCAAGGTTTTGTTGTTGAAAGGGCAATCACTTCTGGCTTTTAATGTTAGTTCCAGACATTGTTTGAACTTGGTTTATGCTCTACCAGTAAGTTCTTACTATATTATTTTTAAAAGTTCACATTTCCAAAGTGGATTTAGTTGCCTAGCAGAGCACGCCTTTAATCATAATCAACAACAACATGGCAGAAAAGCAAGAAACAAAATTAAAACAAAGTAATGGAAAACATGTCATGATTTCGTTTCTAGATAATATTTAATTGCATGTGCATAAGACAGTGCCTTTTACAGTGATGGATCACTGGTGTAGTTAAAATACTCCTTTACATGCCAGCCATTACCAAAAAGCCAGACAATTGAAAGTCTGCCTTATCACTCAGCTATGCAGTGTAACCCAGCCTCCTACACCCTGTTTCCTGTATGTGCTTTTCACCTGGCAATCAAAAGTGCTAATTTATGAAAGCTAGTACCTTTCAGACATGCTATAACTTTGGCAGAGAGAAGTTACTTAACGTGTCCTTGATCTAGTAAAGATTCAGATATATAACTTGTGAATTTTAAATCAAGTTCTTTGATTTCATTACAAGGTAGCATTTTTTACCCATTATATATTGTCTCAATGTTAATTAAAGAGCATACTGTGTAGTTCTACAAACTATACACAGCTAGATAAGAATTCTTTTCTGAGAACATGATTCAAAAGCTCATGCTTATTCAATTTACTTCCCTTTTGTGTTAAGAAACTTAAGCAATACTAAAACTTAGCCAAATGTTTTTCATATATTTAAAAACACATATATATTAAGACTATGAGAGAAGTATATATGAAATCTTTATGCAAATAAATATATAATTTCATATATGTTGCTACTCATGAAAAAGTCACAAGATAAAACAGAATGAAAATGCTTCAAAGTGTTAGCAGAAAGGAGAAAACAAACCAATCCCCAGATACACTTCGTAGATCATATCATTAGCTCATGAGGTGTGTCTTTTGCTTACCAGTGGTTTGGTTTAGAAAGTCTAGATTGCAAATCCTTCTTGTATAGGACTTACACAAAATTTACAATTGAATACATGCAAAATTAAAAGGAAACAGTTGCACAGTATTGCGATACTTGTACTACAAATAAAGTCAAAATGCCAATTAAATGTTTGTCCTCCTAGCTAGCGTCTCTCTTGAGCACACAGGGAAACACAAATTGCAGTGCACAAATACGAGTTACCATCCATACATTCATATCCTGCCAACCAGCTGTGTGCAGCAAAATCTTAACTCAGATCCTAAGGGAGACAGTTGTAAAAATAATTAGGGTTTTAGCCTCAGTAGAGGAAGTACATTTTTCCACCTCAATTCTTTCCCTCAAATATCATTCAAACCGCCTCCAAACCCAGCATAAAACTGCCGATAGAGAGAAAAGACTAAAATATTGTTCACTCAGCATTTAACATAAAACAATTTTTTTAATCATAAATATGATTAAAAGATTTTTCACAGACCTTTTGGAAAAAAAATCAGAAGACCATTTCTCAATCGTCAACTTGTTATTTTCATTCATTTCTCCCATAGGTACTCAGGCAAGAGAATATATTACCTTGAGCTGTTTCATCCTTCTGCTGAAAGTATTTTATTTTGCATATATAAGTAAAAGTTCGTGGATCAGAGACTGAAACTCAGATATCTTATTTTCTAGGCTACTGACTCTGGAATTATTATTACTTGTAAGCTATTTTAGAAAAACCACAACCGTTTCAAGAGGAATGTCTGAGAGAGGTCAAATTCTGTAAAATTATTGACAAGGACAGTAAATGAACAACAAATCACTGGTCTAACTTAACTAGGCATGAAGTAGATTAACATTTTAAGTGGCTGTACCAAGCATTTGAATTGCTTTACAATAAGATTACGCTTTAAAAGTCTCAAAGGCTTAAAGGTAAGTGGCAATGACACTTTTCAATAGTTTTAAAAGGCATAAAGTTGAAGCTTATTGTCCTTACTCCTGTTTAAGCATTTTAATCCTGAAGTCTTACACCTCTGAAGCAGCTTTAGAAGAACCCTAACAATTTTATGCATAAGCAACACACCCAGACCACCTGAAATAACAAAAAAGCAGGGAGATTATTTTCAAAGATTTGTTTGTGTTGGAATCTCATGAAACATGATCAGCACATCCACTGCATTCAGGAGATTATATAAAATATTTTCAATTTTTAAAGCTGTTCAGCTTAACATGGAAGCAAAAATAGTTCCCTGGTCAGCATTTAAGAATGGACTGTACAAATAATTGAATAATAACATCAGCCTAAAAATCAAGTTAACAAAAAAAAAAAAAAGAAATTGAGAAAAAAACAGCAGCAGCACCTAAATCCTAGAGTCTCTTCAAATTACATTTTCTGTAACATTTTGTATTACTAGCTGATTAAACCAGTATGAAAATACATTCCTTGCTAAATTCATTTGGTTTATATTACCCACTTTCCCTACACCAAGAATGCTGGTAGTTTTACCCTCCCACTTTCCTTCCTGAGAAGTGAAAGAATTTGGATATGAAACAAAACTGAAGTCTGAAAGCCATTTGAATTTGAAGTACATACAAGGAAGTTTCATACAGCTTATGTCAGCTGCAATGGGCTGGAACATTACAATCAAGTGCCAGCCAAAACCTTTAATGTACAACCCTCTATCAGTGCAGCAGCTTTGGCATTTAGCTTAATAAGTATCACTGTCAAGATTCTACTGATGAGGATACTTCAAGCTGTTGTCATTCGCAGTTTGGCTTGGGACACCTCTAACAAACTGTGCATAGGGTGGCATAGGAGAAAGTGCTGGATGGGCACTGTTGCGGCGGGTGTTGGTGTTAGATGCCATGACCTTCCCGAAAGTGTCTCCAAGAAGTTGCTTCGTCGGGGTCACAGCACATACAATCACACAAGCATTCACGCAGGTAGATCCGGGACTAGCCGACGACGAAAGAGTCAGGAAGGGTCTCCGTGTGGGTTCCAAGAGTGGGTTTATTTCCGCAACATGTTTGGAGGGTCCAGGGACGAAGACAGGGAAAGTGGGCAGGGTCCAGGGTTAAGTATAGGCCCGGATAGGGGCGGAGAGAGCACTGGGGCCAAAGGGTAAAGGGCTCAGGGGCAGAGCATGGGTGGGGCCAGGGTATGGGAGCCAGTAGGGAAACACGGAGGGAGTGGCAAGGGAACAAGGGCCAATGGGCGAACAGGGAAGGGAGAACATTCTAGAACGGGGACATATGAGGGATAAAGGGGCAGGGAGGCCAACAGGCCAATCAGGGAAACAGAACCGGAATACATCAGCATAATTAAACAAAGGATCCTGGGAGAGGCTTCCTTGTTCGCCCTAGCTGGGAGATAGCAGGTTAATGCTTACCCTCCAGGGGTTCTTTGGGACCCCTTGACTGGGAGGCTCATCGGCCTCCACAACTCCTCCTTCTTTATTAGTTAAAAAAACCTCTCCCAAAGATTTCAAGAACAAACGTTTAAAACAAGCAAAACCACATAAAGCGATAAAAATTAACAGAAGCACCCATAAAATAGTCTGCAACAGAAACGCAGGCCACCCAGTGAGTCCCCAGTGTCCCAGCAGGTCCTCAAACCACTTGGATGGTTTCTCTCTCTTTAAGTCCTTGATTAAGTCCTTCATCCTCTGGATGCTGTCGTGGATGCTCTCACTGTGGGTGGATAGGTTGAAACAACACAGCCCGTGGAACTCCTGGCAGTGAGCCAGGAGTAGGTAATGGGCCATGGGCCAGGAGTAGGAGTAGCTGTGGGCAAGCAGTAGGTAATCTATCATGGCTTGATTTTGCAGGGTAGCATGCCTGGTGGTTTCCTTGTCTGCGAGGAAGTCACTCAAAGTGGCAGATGTTAGGTTGGCCTGCTTTCCAAGCCAACACACCAGGTGAGAAAGCTCACTGAGGGCCTTAGCAGCGGCTACCCATTGTAGGAAAAGGGAGACCACGGCCCTCTTTGGTTTTGGCCAATCAGTAATTTCACTATCACATTTTTTCTCAAATTGTGCAAGGTCTCTCTTTTGGCAGGGCAATTGATTTTTCTGTCGCCAATCTTGAATTAAAATCATATTTGGCGTGAGGATGGAAAGCCGGCCAAGGGTGCATGGCCCACCTTGCAGACAGGATGGGATTCCAGCCCATGCCCTATCCCCACAGATAAGAAACAGACCCTGCCAGAGCACCCTGGATTCGTTAGTGGACGCGGACAATGTCTTGGTGGTGTAATTGCACCAGTTTTCAGAACTATACACCTTCCTTGTAGGATCTACTGAATTCTTTCTCCCAGCCGCCTTATGGAGGAAATTAATGCAATAGGGGGCTTTGGAAGACCCCAGCAGATCCAATTCCTGGGGTTCCTCTGGTGCATACGGTAAAGCCTTCGCCCACACATCCCAGGTGTCTATCGGACTGGGTCTCTTCCCTGTGGGGAGGTATGCACTTGGTGGTAAGGGAATCCCAACCAGGCATGTGGCTAACGTATTGTCTACACCACCCATGGACTGGCAGATGTTGTCTTGCTGGAGAGTCTTAGCTAGGGTCACCCACACATTCTTCTTGGGCTGTGGGACAATCCAGGCATCCACGCTGGATGACATGAGGAGCATCCAGAAGATAAAGGCCAGGTGAGAGGCAATGGTGAGGTCCTTGCTGGGCATCGTGGAGTCAGGTTGGCAGGGGGTCATCACCTGGGAGGCTTGCCAAAGTGGGTGCATGCTTGGGTTATCAATGTGGGTGTTCTGGCTTGGTTTTGTAAAGTAAAATATAAGTTATTAATTTTAACATCATAAACTCTTGGGGGACTTCTCCTTTCATAATCATTCCCCTCCTTCCCCCTTCTTTATTAGTTAAAAAAAAAGCTTCTAACGTAAAAGTAAAAGCTCCTTGGCCAGGGTATTGGGGAACGCGGCTGTGGTGAGGGTAAAAGGAGGGGGATTGAGGTAGACAGGCTGGGGGCTGACACAGGCAGCGCCCCTTGGTGACAAAGGGGTTAGTGAGGAGGGCTAAGTGGGGAGAAACTGGTAGGCGGGGGGGGCGCAAACTTGGAGGTCCAGTTAGGGGCTGTGCCTGTTACTGTCATGGCCCTGGTTATGGGACGACGAGTTGGCATTGTGATGGTGGGTGGTGCCATCTCCATCTCCAGGCTGCAGTAGTTTGGTCCTGCGGTTGTCCCATACTGGTCTCAGACAACTGGTCATTAGTATTCGTCAGAGCGGTGTTTGCAGGGCCAGTGTAGGGCTTGATTTTTTTTCCCAGAAGCCACTTGGGGCCTGATGGTGTTGATATACAGGCATACCCCCTCCCCCAAGTTATCAGTGGGAAAGGACCCAGTATTTGCTGACTTTCCGGATCCTTGATCAGCACCGGCGGCTTTTCCTCGAGTTTTGCTCGTGCCGAATTTGAAGTGCCAGTATACGGGGGAGGTCAGTTCTGAATGTGAACAGTTAAGGAAATTTATGGTGAACAGAGCCTTGCAGAGCCTCTCAATGGGAGGGCTCTCTGCCCCTCCCCGCTGCTGATCCAGGACCCACTTGATGGTACTATGAATCCCTTCCACAATTGATTGATCTGTAGGGGAGTGTGGTATGCCCGTGCTGTGCTTCACCTCCCACTGCTGGAAAAAATCTTGGAGTTTGTGGGAGGCATAAGTAGGGCTGTTATTGGTCTTTATTTCTTGGGGGACACCCAAGGTGGCAAATGCATGGAGAAAGTGCCTGATGACGTTCTTGGCCTTCTCTCCCGCATGGGCCGAGGCAAACACCGCTCCAGAGAATGTGTCTATGGACACATGCAAGTATTTAAGTCTTCCAAAGGCTGGGAAGTAGGTGACTGCCGTGGCGTGGGGCGGTGGTGAGTTGCCACAGCCTTCCAGAAGCATCCCCAGATTAGGGGAAGCTGCTTCGGCACAGGGGGGCCAGGTGAAGGTGTGGCCACACACACTCCTGGTGGAGCAGGGCACACACGTGCACACACACTCAGGAACACAGCGACAGCCGGTGGCAAGGAGGTGAGAAGGGTCCTTCGTATGGGGTCCAGCAACGAGGTTTATTGTGGAGGATCCACAGACGAAGAATGAAGATGGAGGGCAGGGTACAGGTTTAAATATGGAGTCCAGAGGGCGGGCAGAGCAACAGAGCCAATGGGCTGAGGGCCAGGGGGCAGAGCAGGGGTAAGAGAAACAATAGGGGTACAGAGAAGGAGGGATTAAGGGAAGGGAACCAATGGGGATTACAATCAAAAAGAAATTTCTAGAGGGTGTACATAGATGGAACAAAGGGGTGGAGAACAGCAAACCAATCCTAACGGAGGAAAATCCATACATTATTACATTGAAAGCGAGGCATTGTGGGAAGTCACCCTAACTAAGGGGGATTCTCAAACCTTTGTGATGGCCCACCAGCGAGCTCAGGCTGTTTTCGGGCCTTGCGGCTCTCTGGCTACTCCAGCAGCAGCCTGAACCACTGCAACAGGTGATGTCGGTCTGCCACAACTGGCAGCTGTTGAGTCCCCAGGGGTTAACCCCAGAGTCCAAAGATGGTACCTGGTGTTGCTGGCAGGTGGGGCAGGTGACCACTATTGCCTGTGCCTGGTCGTGCGGAAGATGGAACACGTGCATCAGGGCGGGCACATTTTGATGATAAAAGCTGTGGCTCAACTTGGCCTGTGCAAAGATGTCAGGGATGTTCGCAGCTTGCACAGGCACGGCCAGGGCATCAGCTCTTCTATTACTCTCTGCGATGGGCCCTGGAAGGTCAGTGTGTGATCTCTCATGCATTATATGGAATGGTTGCTTTCGGTGGGAGAGAAGGTATATTAACCTTGAGAGCAACCTGTGCAAATTTGGATGTGTTACCTCCTTTAGCAAGGAGTATTCAGCCCTGCTAGTTACACTGGCTATGTACGCTGAATCCGTGACCAAATTGATAGGTTTTTCGAACCTCTCGAAGGCCCTGACACTGGCTGCCAATTTGGCAATTTGTGGGGACTCTTCAACAGTCTCGACATCAGACTCCCACTTCTGTGTCTTTGGATCTCTCCAAGTCGTGACCGACTTGTGGGATCCCCCCAAGTCATCTGTGAAAATGGTTAGGGCTTTTAGAGGTGTTTGACTTTGGAGAAATTTTGGGGCCAAATTAAAAGCTGAATTAAAAAGTTTGTGACTGGGTTTATGGATAGAAATTTGGCCTGTGTAGCTATCCAGGGCGAACTGGAGGTACTCATTGTTCTGAAGGAAATGCTCCAGAACCCCTGTAGTCAGTGGTAGGTAAATACATGTGAAGTCACACCTCGCCAGGGTGCAGAGGCGTGTCCTGGCCTTGATAATCAGCTGAGCCATCAGCTCCTGAGGGGTGATAATTGTTTTATTTGGTTGATGGTGTAGGAAGACCCACTTGATGATGAGGAGTGGGGCTTTCAGTGTCGTGTCCCATTGGAAAATTAATGAGTGGAACCTTGGTGCCTTACCCAAGATGATTAGTTGGAACAGTAGCACGGGGTCCACTCGGTGGGCCTGCCAAGGATGACAAGGCCTCCAGCACCTTCCAGATGGATTCCTGAGCCTCCAGGGTGATGGTCTGTGGCGAGTTGAGGTCCTCACTGCCTCGCAGAAGACTGAAGAGTGGCGTGAGGTCCTCAGTCGTAATCCTCAGCACTGGACGCATCCAGTTGATGGACCTGCAGAGCTGGTGGAGATCGCGGAGGGTCCTTGGGTTGTCCTTGATGGTGAGCTGCTGGGGTACAATGGTCCGCTCACTGATCTGGAGTCCCAGGTACTTCCATGGGGAGGTGCACTGAACCTCGTCTTCCCGGAGTTCAAATCTGGCCTCCTCAATGGTTTTAATTGTTCTGTCCAGCACAATGTCTAAATAGGACTGCTCTCAGGTGCATATCAGTATATCATCCATATAATGCAGGATGCATCTGGGAAGGTCTTTCTTACGGGTGAGAGGATGTGGGCTACATACCACTGGCAGATGGTTGGTGAGTTCTTCATCTCTCAAGTGAGAACCCGCCAGTGTTAACATTTTAAAGGGGCCTTCCTATTTAGGGACGGGACCGAGAAGGCGAACCGGGGTGCATCTCGAGGATGGAGGGGGATGTTGAAAAAGCAGTCTTTGATATCGATGACTGCCAGTCTCCATTCGCACGGCAATATGGAGGAAGAGGGCAGGCCAGGCTGCAAGGGACCCATGTCTTCAATGACCTCATTGATCTTTAGGAGGTCGTGGAGGAGCCTCCACCTGTCTTTGCCGGGTTTTTTAATAACAAAGACAGGGGAGTTCCAAGGGCTGTTGGTGGGAACTATATTGCCCTTGGAAAGCTGCTCCTCCATGGGGGACTTTAGAGCGTGCAGCTTTTCAGCTGACAAGGGCCACTGGTCCACCCATACCAGACTGTCGGTCTTCCATGTCAATGGTGGGTGGCGTGCTCTTTAGTGGCCCCGACCAGAAATCCCGGGATGTCATTGGGATTTCTAGCCGAGTTCCCCATTGGGACAGCAGGTCCTTGCCCCACAATGTAATAGCTGCCCTTAGCATGAAGGGTCGGATGGTGGCAGTCCGACCCTCGGGTCTCTCCATGATATTATGTTTGCTGCGCATGGAGACCGCAGCACCTCCGATCCCCGATATGGTCCCGGTGGCTGGTGTCAGTTCGTAGTCCTGTGGCCACTCGGAGTGGGAGATGATGGTAATATCCGCTCCGGTGTCCGCCATCCCTGGAAGGTAAAATTTAGAACCTTTATTAGACAGGCCACACTCAATGATGGGTTTATCTGGGCCCACAACCTCAACCCAGCACACCATTGGGTCCTCCAGGATCCAGTCCTTATGTCTCGATAAAAGAAAGCATTGTGCGATGGCCATCCCCGCATATAAGTCCCAAATTGGCTCAACGCACAACAACGTTGTGAAAATTTGGTCACCGGGACCAAGGGTCTTAACCTCAGGGAAAACATGGATCTGGTCAGGCCCGTTAATACAATCTCCAATGACTAGAATGTCACAGGGGGTATCTAGAGACCCATATTGTCCTGTGGGGATGGTGTAAATGTCCTTGTTGTTGAACTGAATGGTCAGGGCACTCACCAGTTGGCGCCGGGTTCCCACCTTTATCTTCTGGTATGCCTTGGAGACATCCTCCAAAACGTATCTTCCAGCATCTGAGTTTCCGGGATGGTGGGCAGGGCAGGGTGGAACAGCTGCGCATTTGGTGTCATAGTGCGATGCCGTCCCGTGCTCTGCCTGTAGTTTCCTGGCTGCCGCTGATAGTCTGGGTGGTACTGGTGAGGCCACTGTCCCTGGTGTTGCCAATTTGACGGAGGGCTTTGCCCCAGTCTTGGATAGCCATGATGTTTGGGGCAGTCTTTTATAAAATGTCCTTCCTCCCCGCAGTTGAAACAACGCTGGTGCTGTTGGGACGCCAACATTACCTCAGCCACCCCTTTAGAGACCGCTGCCGCGATGGTGTGCTCCGTGGATGTCAATTTAGTACAGGCCTCTATCATTCGTTCAATGGTTGGTTTGGGGTTGAGAGGCAGGGCCTGCAAGATTTTCCTGCATTCACTGTTGGCATTAGCTAGATTGCGCAACAGCGCTTTACGGGCCTCTGCATTCTTGACCTGCTGCTCGATAGAGTTCTTCAGGTGGTCTATGTACTTAATGAAGGTTTCATCCATGGCCTGTTGAATATCGCAAAGTTCAGTGAAGGGGTGGTGTCATCAGGTGTCTGTAGTAGTGCTGTTTCAGCTGCTGTTTTTATTTCTTTTAAAATGTCCTTGGGGAGGATCTGTGCCTGCTCTTGGGGTTTAACCAAGTCACCTTCTCCACTCAGGTATTCCAAAGTAAGATAGGCCTTAGTCCCATCTGCCCCAGAGGATTGAAGAAGCCCCCTCAAGTGCATCTTCCATGTCCTCTCCCACAGCATATGTTTGGCTGGGGAGAGGAGGCAAGACATGACCTGCCTTATGTCATGAGGGCTAGGGTGTGAGCAGAGAAGGTAAGTTGGAACAAGTTTTTAAAATACGGCGACCCCTGCCCATAGTCCTTAGCCGCCTTGCACAGTTCCTTAAGCTCACTATAAGGAACTGGCTGCCAATGGGGATGCCTCCCCCTCTTGTAGAGAACTGGGGCTGCAAACAGTGTAATCTTGCTTGCGAGCTCCCAGTTCCCGTCCCTTGTGGCCTGCCTTTTGACCCCAGCCCAGTGATCCTCGGACTTGGAGCTAGTGTCCGAGGAATCACCGCCCTTCTCCTCCAAAGAGGAGGGAGAGGGTCTGGCCAAGCCGCGGGGTTTACGGCGAACCAGGGCTGCCTAGTGTCAAGGTGCAGTGGATGCCAAAATGGCATCCTTCTGGTCGCCGCCCCACCCACTCCTGGTCCCGATGGCGTGGAAACCGGGAGTGGGCTGGCTCCCACTGGAGGAACCACGGGTGGAAAAGGCGGGGACACAAGAGGAAGAGGCGGGGTCCACAATGGGGAGGAGATTTCTGGTGGAAGGGGAGGGACCCAACACGGACACACCCACCGATGGTAAGGGGGAGGGACCCGATGTGATGACGTGCGCAGAGGTGGGCAGAGGGTTGCAAGGGAGACAGGCACGAGGACACGAAATGGCCGGTGCCGACATGTGGCTGGCGCCATCTTGTGTGGCCGGGAAAAGGGCGGGAAACCTTGGAGAGGAGGGAGACAAGATGGCAGGGCTGGCCAAGTTGCCAGCACCATCTTGGGGAGCAACTGGGGATAAAGGAACTGGGTACAAAGGCATAAGTAAAAGGATTAGGGGAGAGTCCAGAGCAGGGTGATCAGTCCTACCCTGGGAGGGGGACAGGGGAGACTGGGAGGCGTCAGGGAGATGGTGGCAACCTTGTGCCACTTGGCGGGATCCATCTCCCAATCTACCCTGAAGGGAAGAGGGTTTAGGAATGCGAGGGGAGGAACTCAGGGAAGGGGTCTTAACGGGGTTCCCAACACGACCCCCAATACCCTCAACACATTTAACAATAAGCATGAATAAAGGATAAAATTTGGCAACCGAAAAATCTCCCCGAGCTTGTAATTGAAACAACTTACACCCCACATCATCCCAAAAATCATTTGTTAAAAC
Organism: Gymnorhina tibicen; assembly: GCA_013399875.1. Taxonomy (NCBI): domain Eukaryota; kingdom Metazoa; phylum Chordata; class Aves; order Passeriformes; family Artamidae; genus Gymnorhina; species Gymnorhina tibicen. Next base: position 14,574 of record VXAZ01000586.1, read on the forward strand.
TAAAGCCCGAGAAACCAAAGGAAAATGCTTAAACAACCAATGAACAAAAGCCTTTAACTGCCCCCTCGAAAAACGAAAATGTCCCCAAACAAGGGCATCTTTAACTTGGAAGTAAACTTCCTGCTGGGGACAGGTTAACTTAGCTCCCATCTCCCACTCTACCCAAGCTCCCGAGAGGAAAAGACAGAAAGGTGGCCCAAAGCACCCCAAGCACACAACTCACCAACTCTCTGGGGCCAACAGAAGCTCTCGGGGTGGTCCGTCGACTTCAACTGATCCCCTGTCTCCCAGGGGGTTGCTGGTTGCTCTTTGGAACACTCTGATGAAACTCACAGCGCTCCTCCGAGAACTGGCTGCGCTGAACATGAACTTCCAACAGCAGAGGCTGTTGGAGACGCCTTCAGGGATACTCTGCAGGATCCCTTTTCGGGCGCCAGTTGTCACAGCGGGTGTTGATGTTAGATGCCATGACCTTCCCAAAAGTGCCTCCAAGAAGTTGCTTCGTTCGGGTCACAGCACATACAATCACACAAGCATTCACGCAGGTAGATCCGGGACTAGCCGACGACGAAAGAGTCAGGAAGGGTCTCTGTGTGGGTTCCAAGAGTGGGTTTATTTCCGTAACACGCTTGGAGGGTCCAGGGATGAAGGAGACTGGGCAGGGTCCAGGGTTGAGTATGGGCCCGGATAGAGGCGGAGAGAGCACTGGGGCCAAAGGGTAAAGGGCTCAGGGGCAGAGCATGGGTGGGGCCAGGGTATGGAAGCCAATAGGGAAGCATGGGGGGAGTGGCAAGGGAACAAGGGCCAATGGGAGAACAGGGAAGGGAGAACATTCTAGAACAGGGACATATGAAGGATAAAGTGGCAGGGAGGCCAACAGGCCAATCAGGGAAACAGAACCGGAATACATCAGCATAATTAAACAAAGGACCCTGGGAGAGGCTTCCTTGTTCGCCCTAGCTGGGAGATAGCAGGTTTAATACTTACCCTCCAGGGGATCTTTGGGGCCCCTTGACTGGGAGGCTCATCGGCCTCCATAGGCAAAATAACTCACTTGTCCCAGTTCAAGACTGCATAAATTTTNCCTATATATCTGCCATTGCGTAACTCAGTGTACTGTGAGCTATGCTCAACCTGGAACAGATATCCTAACAAAGACAGAAATCTTCTGATCAGTGGAAATCAAACTATTGGTATTAGCCCTTTTAACTAGTATTAGCAAGAACAACATGGGAATTCCTCAGACTCCATGCTCTACAACTTGATCACAATTTTGTTAGGGAAGGCTGATATGTATTTATACCAGTATCTTTGAAGGGCTCTTCAAACTCAGGCATACCACAGTCATCTTGCTTTCCTCCTGGGTACTGATATTCTACATAGCTTCCAGGAACTGATATGTAAAGATGGATGTGCTAATGTAAAGAGGAAATTGAAGTGTTTCCCCTGATCAACATTTTACCAAAAAGGATCTATATATTTGTGGCGGTTTGGGCCAAATTCAGGGAAATGTCCATGAGGAACGTCTCCTCAAAGGAAGGCAGGTTACAGCCACCCCTCCCCCACCAGGTTCGGGAAAAAAAGATTTTCCTCGGAGGAAAGTGAAGGAGAAAATAAAAACTATTTATTTAACAAACACTCAGGAAAAGAATAATAATATTGCTAAATAACAAAACCTCTCATTATGAGAGGAAACCTGAAAGATTTTAGAGTCCTGTGGGCGTAGTCTCTCTCCTCCTCCTGGGAGCTGGGTCAGCGTGGGCCCCCCTCTGGGCCTAAGGTGGAAATTTTCCCAGTGTGTTCTGGTGTTCTGATGTTCTGAACAAGTCCAGAAGAGAAGGAGGGAAAAGCCGAAGTCCCAAAAGGAAAAAAACCTCTCCGTCTCGCTCCGAAGAAACAGAGCCGAAAAGCTGGCTGAAAAGCAAAAAGAGATGCTTCCTCTGCTCCTCAGCAGCAGTAGCTAATCTCTGTGTCCTTGAAACACAAACTGTTTTGAAAAGTTCGCTCAGTTTTTTTCTCTGTCTCTTGCATCCAGTTTTAAAGGCATAGAAAGGGTCAGGAATCATGTCTGGGCATAGAGCGGTGATAGGGGATTCAACAGCATAAAGTCACCCCAAGACAACATTATAGATTTCATACCTGTACAACCACATATGGTGGTACTGTATAATAAAATCTGGAGGGGTTTTTGTTGTTTTAGTGAGACTCAAGTTACTGAGAAAACATTCTAGCATTTATTAACATCTTGGCATTGCTGGATGACTTCTTAACAACTTGTTGCCTTAATCCCAAAACACACAACCTTGCACTGTTTAAACAAATGACCTGTAAAAGTCAAATACCCATCTTCCACAGGACCTATACACAAAAGCACTTATTTTCATATTTATCGAGCTGGGTTAAGGTACCTTCCACTGTTTAGTGCTAGTAATACTGAAATAACTTCAGTAGTAACTCCAGTAAAAGAAACCAAAGTCTGAGTCCTTTGTAACAATATGATTATCATCAACACAACAGAAACATAATTGAATGCACCCTTGCATCTGGCCACAGCATAGCTCAATAGCTTCAAATACATTACTTTCCAAATGATCATGACAACTTTCTGTGAATTCATATTTGTCTCTGAATTAAATACTTGCAATTCCTGTTTCAGTCAGTAAGCTGGACCAACCAAATATTTAAGTCCACATAATTAAGGAAAAACCTTCACATTTTCCAAAAATTTGCCTCACTTAACTACAATTTTAGAGAATTGTCTAATACGCCATTATAAAATGAGTTACACATACAAAAACAAGGACATCACCTGGTTGCAGTGCATGTGGCAGTGGCCACTGTGACAGAACAAGCAGAGGACTGGTGGACAGGTCTCCAGAACACAGAGGTTTAATTCTCACCTCTCAGTTACAGGAGGTTCATATATTCCCAGTGGTTTTCACATGTTTAGTTTTATTATGTATGAGTTCATGCTTATGCATTTCCCCTAATTGCTTATGTATGAGTTCTAGAAGTTTCCCCCTTCTTCGATGCTTCATTGGTTGATTCATGTAATTCCCTCCTCTAAGTTATCCCCACTGGTTATTCCCCTGTTGTCTCCTCCTCCTCAGTCAATCCCCATTGGTTGTTTCCCTTTGTTCTGCCCCCGTATAAAACCCTGTGTATTCCCTAATCCCTCACCTTTGTCACTAGATTTTTCAGCCTGGTGTTATCCCCGGACCCTTTGCCTGCAATAAACCAGCTGGAACCTATACAAAGGTTCCTCTCTCGTCCTTTGCCTTTGCCGACGCTTTTTCATCATTCCTGTTTGGGGCTTGCTCCTCATGAAGGAGCCAGCTTTTTCCTGCTCGCTGCAGCTGACACCAAGGACGTCTGCAGCTGGACGCTGTGTGGCCCCAGGCAGCCCCCAACAGCGTCATCACCTTACATATGAAATGGAGGCTTTGGTAACTGAACAAGCTTTACATCAAGAGGCCTCAAATCCCAGACAGCATGACTGTTTTAGCCCTTCTTTATCAATGATCTCCTTAACACATTTCAAGTTAACCAAGTATTCATATGTTTTACTAGATCAGGGTGATCAGATTTCCTTTTTGGTATTGAATTTAAACATAGCTCCTGATGTTTCCCAGGGAACATCACTATGGAACATTCACTTTTGACCACAGCAATAAAGGATGAAGTCTTTCACTATTTACTCACATAAATATCCCAGTGAAAGGCACATCAGAACTTCTGACTGCTCTTTCATTTGACTTTCTAAAGCAGAAATTAAGGATTAATTTTACAACTAAATATTACACTAGCAAGGGCATTAGAATCTGATGTTATTGGTTATTGAGTTCAGGTGAGGCCTTGGCTCCACACCAGAACCAGTAACAAAACTTCCAACAGTGGAGTTGCATTGTGCTACATTAACCAGACTACTTCCTGTGAATGCAAGGCTCTCTACAATCATAGTGACCTCTTACTAATGATATGCTCTTTAGGACTTTTGATCCACTTTACTGCTTGTAGATTTTCAGCCCTGAAACAAATGCATGAAGATCTGCTATCAGTTACTGGAAAGTCATGCTTTTTTATGGAGTACCTATACAGTAATTTTCAAACCCAGAAGCTCACAGGAGATGTAATCCTTCACAGTGAGGTTGAGCGTGGCATTCTATTTATGATCAACACATAGAGAAATGGAAAAGTTGTGAATCCTAGAAGGATGCAACAGTCATTATTTTGAAGTGATCTATGAATTCTTGCAACCAGAAGTTCTGCAAAAGCATGGGGATGAAAAAAATCTGAGGTTAAGTCTCATGTTATTTTAGCAGCATAGGCATCAAGATGCAAGATCTTGTATTGGTTCCAGTGAGCAACTTGAGACTCTGTAACTTGATCTACTGTAAAATTTTGTGAAAATCCAGGAGAGACCTTAATAACAAAATGCAGAATGCTCTTTAAGCTAAAACAAAGTGTCAATATTTTATCTTCTAACATCTGAGAAAAAATGGTGTAAATTATTTGCCACAGCATAAAATTATAGCCTTCTGCAGCACACACTATAAATTATGCTATAAGGCCAGACCATTTTATTGTGTAGCTGATATCGTGTTGGAAAAAATCCAAACATTACTTCTCTTCTTTAGCCAAATCAGTATGTGGATTGACTTTGGGCCAATTTTGTGCATCCAGCGGCTATCTTGCCTTAACCTTTTTTTGTAATTTAGTTAGGACAGAACTGTCTTTACAATGTGTCTGGGGGTGATTTTATGCTGTTGTATCCCCTATCACTGCTTTCTGCCCAGACATGATTCCTGAGCCTTTCTATGCCTTTAAAACTGGATGCAAGAGACAGAGAAAAAAAACTGAGCGAACTTTTCAAAACTGTTTGTGCTTCAAGGACACAGAGATTAGCTACTGCCGTGGTGGAGCAGAGGAAGCATCGCTTCTTACTTTTTCAGTCAGCTTTTCGACTCTGCTTCTTCGGAGAGAGAGACGGAGAGTTGAGGGGTTTTTTGTTTGTTTTTTTTTTTTTTCCTGGGACTTCGTTTTTTTCCCTTCTTCTCTTCTGGACTTGTTCAGAACACCAAAACATCAGAACCCCACCGGGGGACCTTCCACCGGCCTGGAGGGGGGCCCCCCATGCCGACCCAGCTCTGAGGAGGAGGAGAGAGACCGCACCCACAGAAGGACTCTAAAATCTTTCAGGTTTTCTCTCCAGAGCGAGAGATTTTATTATTTAGCATTATTAGTATTATTTTCCTGTGTGTTTGTTAAATAAATAGTTTTTATTTTCTCCTTCACTTTTCTCTGCGGAAAATTTGTTTTTCCTGAACCCGGCTGGGGGGAGGGGTGGTTGTAACCTGCCTTCTCTTGAGGAGACATTCCTTTGGACGTTTCCCTGAATTTGGCCTAAACCACCACACAATGCTATGGATAAGCTACATTAAGGGCCTCATCTTAAAGCTTCTATTTTAGGGGTTGTAAGTTCATTTTATTTCACAACAAGCAAATAAATGCTAACAGAAATACAAAGCCATAAACATACACTCAGGTAATTATGTCAACACACCTTACTGGTAGCCACATGCTATTTCAGAGAAACTGTTAGAGAAAACACTAAAATAGTATAGGACTCTTTCATTAAATCAGAGTCCCAAGAAATCTCTGTAAGCTAATCCAAAATTAATCATTTGCATTACAGTAAAATACTGTCCCTTCATCTAAACACTCACAAGCTTCTCATAGCTTACATAATTCTGAAACTTCTGAGTCTGATTAGACATTTCCACATGGCAAGATGAGATGGAGAGATTAACAACTAATCTATTAATCCACTAGTTTCGTACCCATCTATTGCAGAGGTCCTTACAGAAAAAGATGGACACAGAGTTCTACATCCTGAGGATAATGTGTAGACTTCTGTGTGCTTCTACTTAACAGAAGGTTTGATGCTCCATGTATTTTATAGACTCCGACTTCTCCTAAATGCGTACAGTAAAATTAAGACTTTGTGAAAGTCCAAATGCAAACACAAACCAAATAATCTATTAGCACTACTGTAAGGTGTTGCTGTCTTGTTAGCATTTGCCACTATCTAAAAAGAACAGACACAGGCATATTGTATAAAATGATTCACTCAAAGTAATGGTACAAGTAATGTATTACGTATAAACTTGACATGAGATAGTTTAGTATTTTTCACAACTTGCTCTGGAAAACTTAAAATACACTATTAAGACTAGAAGCAGAATCAAAAGAACACTGAACCAGAATGCGACTTAGTGCGTTCTTCTACCATGTAAATTTTATAATATGCAATATACTTTTTAATATTGTTAACTTTTAAAGGATAACAAGGTATTTCTCAAAGTGGTACAAGAATAACAGGAAAAATAAGTCTTCTTTCTTTCTGCTTTTTCCTTTTCACCATTAATAACAGAATTGCTGAGATTGGAATGGACCTCTAGAAATCATCTAGTCCAACCCCCTTATTCAAAAGAGGGCCAGCTGGAGAAGGTTTCTCAGGGCTTTCCAGTCAAGTTTTGAGTATCTCCAAGAATGGAAACTCCAACAACATCTCTGGGCAATTTGCTCCAGCATTTGATGACTCTCCCTGTAAAAACTTTTGCCTCATGTTTAAATATAATTTCCTGTATTTTAATTTGCACTCACCGCCTCTTCTCCTCTCACTGTGCACTACGGAGAAGGGTCTGGTCTCTCTCTCTCCCTCCATCAGGTATTTACAGACATTGCTCAGACATTACTGAACTTTCTCTCCTTCATGCTGAACAGTCGCAACTCTCTCAGCTTCTGTCTGTCAGATGCTCCACTCCTTTAATCATCTTTGTGGTCCTTCAATAAGCTTGCTCCAGAACATCAGTCTTTTACTGACATGCCCAGGAATGGGTATAGCACTCCAAATGTGGTCTCAAACAGTTATGGTACAAGGGACAGACAGCTTCCCTTTGTTGGGCAACACTCTTCCTCATGGGCTGCTGGCTGCACTTGCCACATTCACCATCTTTCTAGGTGACTGAGGTGAGGCTGACTACTGGCCTGTAGTTCTACATATACAGCCTTCTCGAAGACTGGGTTGACGTTCACTTTCTTCTAGTTCTCAGGAACCTCCCCTTATCACCAGACCCCTCAAAGAAAATTGAGAGTATCCTTACAATGACATTTGCCACTTCCTCAGCATTCTCAGGTGCACCCTACCAAATCCCACAGACTCATATATGTCATTATTGGCCTCAAACTTCACATCCCCGACCAGTTCTCCCTGGTTTGTACATACCAGGTCCAGCAAAGAACTTGTGTTTCCCTAAAGAGTCTGCATCCATTCATTGCAGTGTTCCAGCAATGTAAGCTATCCCAGTATATCTCTGCAATCCCAATGACATGATAACCCTGGAACTGATGCAGGCCTTGATTACTTCAGCATTAAGCCAAAAATTGTTTTAAAATCTGTTACAAATAGCAACTTCAAAATAACCTAGTAATACTGTTGCCCAAAAGAATAATTACATATACGAAAGAACTCCTTCAACAACAGGAGAGTAAAGGAAGAAACAATCCTGTGCATTTTATTGGTATTGAGGTACAGCCCTATTACAATTTATCTTTTCCTTTTTTTTAAACTAAAATGCAATATAGAAAAACCATAAAAAGCCTGATTGGTCAATTAGCAGTGAACACAAAGCCTGCTCACAAAAACGTAAAAAAAAAAAAAGAGAGAGGCACAAACCAATCTGCTTTGGACATGTAACTACATAGAACTTTGCAGTTATGGCCCAGTTTGCTCAAGACTGCAAGAACACTTTTTCTGAACTATAACTTCTTTCTGCACAGGGATCCAATACAAGGGTTGCTCTTGGGCTTAGAAATCACCATTGGTAAAGATGCATGTGGCTGACAAGATACAGGTCTCTTACTCTTCTTCACGGTAAGAAAACTGTCTTCCTTTGTGGGAGGCACATGTACCGGTTTCCAAGGAATGGGGTTACAATATGCTGGAGCTGGATACAAATTTCTATCAGCATTCCCTAAAACATTGAGAAAATACACGTAACTAAAAAGGAATATTTACACTACAAGCTTTCCAATGCAAGTAGTTATAATAATCATCTGGACTAACTACGACACAACAGTGTCTTCAGAGAAAGACAGCACAGGCACATCACATAATTTAGGTGATTCAAAAGAATAAATATTCCACTTTTTTTTTTAACCAGTAACTGGCATATTCTTCACCTCTACTTAAATAAGAAGCAGGTTGAATGCTCAGTCCTTTGCGTTCTTAATAATTGTAAATGTTGACAAATTGGCTACTTTGTTTTACCCAACCACATGATGGATACACTTCAAAGTTTGTAATACATTCTACTGAATGACACAAGTGAGTAGAGAAGTATTTTTCAAAAATCATTTAAATAAATGATTGCAGCTGTCAGTATGTAATGAAGGTCCAACCAAAACATGAAGGCAAGGTATGTCACTATTACAAATAAGTGTAAGCAAAAGAGTAAAAGTTGTTCACCTGCTTTATATGTTTCTTAAAATATTTCGAGACCAGAATTTTGGTCCCAAAACTATTTCTGTTGCGAAGTCAAATGGAAGCAATTATTTTAGTTGCACAGAAAAATAATGTGTAATGCAATGCTATTTCTTGCTGCTTTTCTGTTTTGTACTATGTGGGATGACAAAAAATACAAAAATAAAGTAAGACTTGTGAAACACCACACTATGAACAGCATTCTCTTCCACACTTCCCTTTCAAACAAAAAAAAGGAATAGGATTACAGAAGCCAAGGAGGTGCCATGCAGGTGAAAAGTGAAACAGAAAGGAAATTTTAGCTCAGAATACAGGTTGATGCCCCTGTCTCCTTTTTCAGACAGGACTTCTTGTCAGCTTCTAATTGTTCTTGCATCTCAAAACCCCACCTGTTTTCTAAGGGGGATTCAGGTGTGCTAAGGTGGCACACACCTTCTGTAACACAAAAATTAACTTTACAAGGATGCTGACATAACTAATTTACTTCACAGGAACCAGTGATTTGCTCTAGTGATTCCTATGCCTGGTAAGAAAAATCAGATAAAATCATAATTTGGTAGGCCACACAATTATCTCAAATAATATAATTTTCATCCCAAATAACAAAAAAGGCTAAGAAAAATACACAAAAGGTCTCAGAATCTGTTCCTCTGACTTATACCATAGTATAAGTAGTCATTACTATGTGCCAGAATTAGATACTAGATGAATATCTTAAACAGCCTTCATTTTACATTAAAATATTAGAAGGAAGGAACCACAAAGTGAAGTCACTACATATTTGTGTACTAGACATACAAACCTGCAGACTTCCCATGTGGAAAACCATAACCATTTAAAACAGGTTGTGGTTTATTTCTAGCATTTTGCAGCCATTCCTTAAAGATTTTCTCTGATCTTGTTCTCTTCTCCTGTAGCTCAGCCTCCCGTTCTTTTTCTTTTTCCTAAAAATAAAAAAATATTTAAGGTACTCTTAGACAAAGCCCTGTACAATATATACAAAATAATAAATGATTTTTTTTCAGATTTCCAGACTGCTGAATATGTTTCAAATATGTCTTCAAATACAAGAATCTTTTCCTAACAATGGAAAAGATGCATTTTTTTGTTTAAGTCTGAAAAAAATAACCAAAACCCCAAACTCCATGTTACTCCAGTGTTTCCCTGAGAAAAACTCAAAGGTTATTAACAAAAATGCATTAATGTGCATCTTACTTTGCTGACCACACCACAGTGTCTTTACTGCACTAACACTGCAACTCTTGAAAGGTTTTTTTCATGTACAACACTGCCATTTGATATCAATACATTCAATGTAAGTTACAGATTAAGTAACTCCATCCAAATGATCAGTTCATAAATACCTTCTCTTTTTTCTTCTTTTCTGCCTCTTCAGCTCTCTTCTTCTTTAACCATTCTTTATATTTTATGTCAGCCTTTTCTTGTAACTGCATTTTTTCTAGTTCCCTTGTGGCTTTTTCTGCCATTTCTTTGCTCAGCTTTCGTTTCCTTTCTCTTCTTTCCTATGTGAAACATACCAAAAAAACAGAACAGAAATTTTTCAGTGTATTTCAAGGAGTAATTCTTTTGAGGAATACAGTTAATTTCATCACACAATTACAAAGAAAATTATCATAAACATGAAAAAATATGTGATACTGTAAGCTCTTTGGAGTCAGAACCTATCCATTGCTAGATTCCAGGTAAGATAGTTTTAGACATACAAACTTGTCAAAAAAGATGATAAAAATTTTACTTTCAGGTCTCCTCATACTATTGTTTACTACTCTGTTTTATGTATTCAGAGATTTTTTTTTTAAACACTTCAGACATGTCTCAGTATTTCTGGGAATGAAATACATGTTCCAATGTTAGCTTTACTTTTTGGTGAATCTAGAGCAAACTACAGTTCCAAATGGAAGTCAGGTAAACTGCCCCCTTCTAGGAGTCACTGAGATATGCAGATTGTTCAGCACACTTAAGCATAAATTAACAGGAAAATAAAAATCCAGTTCATGTTTTGTGGTATTCCCTTAAGTTTTTTATACTATTTAGTTTATTCACTGAGGGACTACTTCAATAAATCAATCCACACATTTCTCCTGTTCAAATTATGAAAGGGAAAATGAGAAAACACATTCTAGGGCAGGCAAAATGGTAACCTGAGTGTGAAGTGAAATTGCTGCCTGTATGATTTGGAAGACAGAACACACCAGAGGTGTCATTCACTTCTACATCTTTTCAGTGTGTGTGTATCCAACAACAATGTTCTGAGGATCTTTCTCTAAGCAAACAACCACATATCCACCAGCCTTTTCTTGATCTGAAGAGGGAGGTATTTTCATTTGAAGAGTAACAATAGCTCTCACTTCTGTTCCTTGTAACCTTTATGGAATCTGCTGATTTGATACTATTTCTGCTTAACTCGCTTAGCTCTGAAGCAACTGCATACGCTGTGCAGAAGCAAAAATCTACCAGACAAGCTGTGCACATGACTTGGAGGAGACGCACAAGACTTAAGACCAGTTTCCTCTTAATAGAAAAGAGCTGTTGAAAAAATATGTTGTTTTTCTTTTAAGAAATCTTCTATTTATACACTTCCCTGCACACTCTTCTTGAACAAAGGAGATATGTAATTTAGCAGAAACTTATACTGACTCAGAATTATTACAGCTGGCAGTATGGACATCAAATACCTAGAACTGCAGCTGCAAAGTATAATAAATAAATGAAATACAGGAAAAACACATTCTCAAGAAAACCAGAAATACACTCCCATTCCCATTTTACCATTATATATTAACATTTTTCCCATTAAAAGAACAAAAAGGCAGAAAACTAGAGCTTCCCCCATGTGTCCCTCCCCCACCTTTCTCATTATGCACTTCTGGAAAATCCAATTATGCATAATGAAGCAGAAGCCATAATACTAGCCATAATACTAGAGCTGGGGACCAGCCCAATTCCTTCAGTCTGGTCTAAACAGGGTACCTGCTGGTTCAGTGCTTGTCCCCCACACCAAAACTATCAGCAATCCAATAAGGTAGCACATAGGGAATAAAAACTTCAGCTTATATTGCTCTGCAACACACCTCATTTCTGCCAGGAAAGAAGCCACTTTACAAAACCGCTTGAGTTACTCCGTCCTGTTCTGTTTGCCAATACCAGAAGCATTACTACAATTTTAACATCAGCAGCTATACTATGCACTGTGGGATTTTTCCCCCACCACACCCCATCTGCCTCCTTTTACAAGCTATGCTTTACTGGGTCTACCTACCATAATCTCCAAGGTGGTTGTTTCTTCACCTAAAATCATAAGGATACTTTCAGTAGTACTGCTCTGGTATACTCATGTCAAATACTTTTATTTGACAACAAAGACTTCTTTGTGTACACAATACACACAATTTCACAAAACAATTGCAACTAGCTATTAGCTGTATTTTCTCCTTGGTTTTTTTGGGGGGGAGGGTTTGGTGGGGTTTTTTCCATTTCACTTCTAATACATTCTAGCAAACATCAGCTTATCTGTTTTATAGTGTAGGGAAAATGGTCAAATATGGATACATTCCAATTTCAGTGCATATCTGGAATGCAAAACAACACAGAATTATAAAACAATTGGTCTTATTAATATGACTTCAAAACACTAAGGCCTGTACACGTGATAAAACTATTTACAACTACGACCAATGAAAAACTAAATTTCATTCTGGGAACAAAAAAAAGTTGAGATTCTGAAATGCTTTTATGTTAATGAAGAATGGAACAAGATCTTTCTTAACACGAAAGAAATGCTTCCATATTTAAAAATGTCGAAAAGAAAAAATAATGTGTTTTTGGCAAATTATTCAAATATCACCTTCCTGAAAAAAATAAATAACCAATTGTCTAAGCTTTTCCTCCTTCTTCATCTAAAATTCATCTCAATCTCTTTTATTTAGAGTTGTTTCTCTGTCTCTTTATAAACAAATACTCCCCAAATACACCAACAACTCCAGTTTTGAGACAATGGTTGTCTGGAACACATAAAAAGCATTAATGTAGATGCGAGATATATGTTAAATCAGTGAGTTAAACTATGGGAGAAGATGGCTTACAAAGATTTCACACATTTTGTTGTTTGCTGACTTACCGCTGACATACATGAAAGTACGTTACAAAACTAAGGATCTTCCAAAACTACAGTCTTTAGCTAAGGGCCTTATTGTATAAAAGGCATGAAAATAAATATAGGAGAAAACTGAAAAAAACAGTCTACTTCCATACCTATGGAATTGTTCCATAATGGAAAACCATTATAAGCAGAAAACAGACTAAAAATCTTTCTAAATACTATAAAAGAAAGGCAGGGAAGCTTTTTAAATTACATATCTTAAATCACAATACTTAGATGAGCTTAGCTACTATCTATGTTGACTCAAAGTTAAATTAGGTTCTATGTAAACAATAACATGCCATACACACTACCATGAAAGCCACAACTATTGCTAAGTTTTACTTCCAGTGAGACATCCTTAAGACAGGGAGAATCCCTGCAGAATTGCAGACTTCACAGCTGCCTAGAAGTTTTCCTGCAGACAAATCAGAAATGCTTCCTCTTTCTCTCACAATCAGAACACCTCTTCCTTCATAAAGTTAGTGTACACCACATTCCCAGCTGCTTTAGTAACCTGTTTCATGTCAAGTTTCTGTCACCCTGACCTTCCCAGCTTTTCCCCATCCTCATTATAAAAGTCTATCAAAAATGCTATGAATGTGCATATTAATGTACATGTTCTTCACTCCTTCTTTCACTTTCCTTCCATGTATATATGAGGGAAGAAATTATTTGTTTATGCTTGGTGTTGTTTAATTGGGTTTTAAAAATTCTCTTTGATCTTGTGTTCAAAACAGTCACAATCTATTCACTAAGCCACTAGTAAATTTATATACACTAAAATATGGTTGTGGTTATTACATAAATTAGGTATTGATTGTAAAACATCATTGCAAGAAAGGCTTGTTCTCCTGCCACCCTGCCCAAGCATGTAATTAAGGAGAAAGGATACAAATCTACCCTGAAGGTTCACTGCTCTGTGCTGTGATTCTATCAAGTCTCAGAACCTAATGAAGTCTGGGCTAGGTTGGTACTTGGAAATCCCCCACCCAACATAAATCCATCTGTCCCACAAAGCAGTGAATGGTGACTCAGTTTGCAGCATGTGTCTTACTGAGTCAGTACTAACTACTAACTTTTCAAGAAAAATCAGACCTACATGTATATGGTGAGTGGTCAAAGGATTTTAAAATTTAAAGCATCCCACTTTCTTCCTGACAGAAGGTAGAAATTTTAAGTAATTTTCCATGCAGGAAAAAAAAACCCTAATTGCTTTTCAAACAGAGACACTATATCCAACTCGAAGAAAACTACTAAAATATATATTTCTGTATTTTCACATCAATGACTAAATGAGAGGCTGGAATGTGTAAAGTGCAGGGGTGTTTTCTGTTCTGCATTTTCTACGTAGACTGTCACCGAATAGAAGTATTTCCAGAAACTAATGACGTGATAGATATTTTTAAGGTACTTCTCACAGCAATCCTTTCCATCTTATGGTCTGCAGAATGTGACGACATTTTTCTTTTCACAGATAAGGTTTCTACTTCACAGTTGTTTGCTGACATCTTAGCTAGCATATTCTAGCATCATTTAATGCTGACTGATGGCAAAATACAGGAAAAGCCCACATTTCCAACATCAGAACACACATCCAAATTTATTTGTTTATCCTCATAATAATCCTGAACATCAACCACTTCTAGCAGTTTTGGAAATCTGGGTCATTCAGACAATTGTAATTATCTTTTCAATTTTGCCCTATAACCCAACTCAGTGACCAAGCCTAGCCCACAGGAATACTTCTTTAATCTCTCTAGAATTTCCATGTGAAAACAAGAGGCTAGAAAGGAGGTCAACAGAGGTCTGAGCTGCAGATGTCTCCTGACAGCCAGGTTTATATCAATTTACTGCTGAAGTTCACACAAAGTCAGTGCAGACCCCACTGCAGTCTGGGAACAGGAGAATTACTGGATCTTTCTCCCAAACTGTGTTCATTTCACGTGGGGACTCAATGTATGTGATAGGCATAAAGTTTTAGTGTACTTGGTTCCTGGAACACTCTTGCGATTTTCAGAAGAATGTGGACTGCACAAATGCTGCTGAAATACATGAGCACTCACATTCACCTGCCACCCTGAATTCCTCTTCCAAAACTCTGTCTAAAACTCATTCTAACACTCACCATGAGAAATTAGTTCATTCTACTTACAGAAATCTAAAGGTAATTAAGATTCAGGTACAACCTAAAATTATAACCATGGCATTGATCATGCATGACATCACAGAAAAAAGTTGTGTAAAGTCTTTCCAGGTTCAGAGAGTAAAAGACCCACAGTATGAAAAAAAAATCCTTAAGAAATTAAGCCCAGACTCACAAAGAAATTTAGATATGTAAAGACAGACTTAGGTATGTAAACAGAAAATTTTAATTCTTAAATGCAGTTGGTACTCATGATTGGAAATAATTTCTACTAGAAGCTTCCCTCACAAACACATTTCTTGAAAGGGTTCAGTCTTGAAAAAAGTGGACATCTTAGCATGTCTTTCAAGTCTAAACTGTCAGCAAAAACCATGATACATCAGGGTCTACATTAGCATCCAGTGCTTTAACTCAACAACAGTTCAGCTGTAAGAACATTAACCTAGGACAGGGTAGATCTGGATTTCATTACATTTCTGCCTGAGGAGATTCCAACTAACATGCCCCCAGGCTGCAGGCTGGGATGACAGGATTCTCTTCTGTGGAAGTGGTACCATTCCTCACAAAATAATTAACAACTCATTGGATGAAAGAAAGAGAGCATGAGCAAGCACAGCTTTTGAACTTGAAAGTCAGGCTCAAGCTGTTGAACAATCTGTGCTCTGTATTAACCACGTTGAGATAAAGTACACATTAAACAAAAAGCCTTTGGTGTAAGAGTTAGCATCTAGGTGTCTCTTCTAGGAGGAATTAAACAGCACACCAAAAAGGGAAGTCTGCTCTAAGAACACTGTCATTCATTACTATACAGTGTGTTGGTTCTAGGCTTTCATATACTTCTTACTGCTTTTTGCTTCTCATAAAGACTATCAGCCAACAGCACAGTAAATGGTAAGAACAAAATTTTCAATGAAAAAGCATTCAAACAGAACTTTTCCATCCTGTACCTAGTTTCCATTAAAATTATATTTTTTAGTGACTAAAGGGGCCTTACTGAAAAGAAAAGAACAATAAAAAAAGTTGAACATCCAAATTCTATTCTTAATGCCTGCTTGGTCATATTTACTTCTAAGAAAAAAAAAAGTGTTGCCTTATTCTCTATTCAACAATGCAAAAAGTATTAGAAATGCTACAGTCTAATTTAGATTGGTATTAGAATAGTTGGTTTTTCCAATGGAAAATTGTAACTTCACTACTTGTGCTTTTACAACTTTGCTATGTATCACATTATTACAGCATAAAGAAGTACATGCAAAGACTAAATACAAGGATGTTAACAAAATGAGTTTCAGAATTACAGTTATTCTGGGATGCAAGCATTCCTCTTTGGGGATTTCTGCTACTATTGCAAACATACACATAACACATGTAGTGGGTTTTGGTTTGGATGGAGTTAATTTTCTTCATTGCAGCTCCTGTTGTGCTGTTTGGATTTGTGAACAAAACAGTGTTTGTTGATAACACAAGTTTATCACTTATCAGTGCTTACAAAGCTTCAAGGTCTTTTCTGCTTCTCATCCCATCCCACCAGTGCATAATCTGGGGGTGCACAAGGAGTTGGGAGAGGGCACAGCCAGAACAGCTGACACCAACCAACCCAAGGGATATCCCAGACCATGCTGCTCAGAAATAAAAGCTGGTGAGAGCAAGTGAGGGGCTATGTGGGGTCTCAGCTGCCTACTGGGGCTAACCCACAACAATATATAATATAAATATTTATATGTACACACATGTATATATATATATGAACTGAATACTCTAGATATTTCTAAGTTCATGTTCTATTGACGCTGTAAAAATAAAGCAGCTTTGCAGAGTCAGTAAAGGTGGATTAAATATGATTTGAAGATACCATATTAGATTGTAGAAGGTAGAGTGCACTGCATCAGAGTTGACTTTTTTAATATGTAATCAAAAAGCTGTTGTCATCAGGCCTGACCTTTAATCCTAATATTTTATTCAGCAATAATTCATAAGAGGTTCTGACTGTTATGACAATGTCAAAGAATTAAACAGTCATGGCAGTTTACAGGCTCTTCACAGCTTATGCATTCACAATGCATTTCTCAAAAGCTTTTCATCCTTTGATTTGAAACCAGTACTTTGATTTAATCAGTAATTCCACAATTACAAGTACCTTACTAAAGTGTTCAATTCCACAGCTGATGATAGGAATGAAAGCAACTTCACATTACAGGATCAGAAGTTCACATAAAACAGGAAAAGAAAAAACTTTGGCTACTGTCAACAACAAGATTCCTATGCTATGGCAAAATATTAGGCAGTAAGTCTTACAGACCTCAGGTTCTGCAAATATCGTCTTGTAAACACTGCACTCGCAATAGGTAGGCAAGTCTTAAACCCAAATTATGCCTACAACTGTAAAGGCAGGGGCTGGGCTCCTGTTTACATGAACATAAGAACAATTCCATCCTCATTTCTTCAAAGAATTAACAGTAAAAGAACACTAGCAAAGAGTTTTCCATACTGCACCTCATTCTTGGGAGATGAGGTTGTAAGGGTAGGGTTTTCTTCCTCGAACAAGGCTACATGTATCTTGAATCAGTTAGTTCAAGGGCAAATGAGGGAAAAAAATAAATCCAACTGGCTTCAGAGAGCAGCTTACATACATTCCAAATCAGAAGAGAAGCTCCAGGAACTTCTACTGATTAGAACGCAGTAAGTTATCAGTCAGTAGGACCAGTGCCCGGTCACACTGTGAAGGGACTTGGAACTGAACCATACTGAACAAGTTCTCAGTAGTGGTGGTCTTCAAAGGAAACACTACAAAAGAAAGTATGAATGAGTGATCAACTCTGAACATCTATGACCTCAACTATCACATTATTTTACTGCATGTTTTTTGTCCAGCTAGAGTTTTGTCATCACATATTAATTGAACAGAACTTAGATGAGAGAGAAAAATCCTTGGAAGGAACCAGAAATGTGATTCCCAAATATTCTGAAGATGAGTAGCAGTACTTTTTCTCTCCCTCCTTTAAACTGTAATTTACCCAAGTCTGTAAAAATTTACCTATCACCTAAAACCAGCTAAGTCAAAGAGTAACAGAACTTCTATTGGTTAAACAAGACCGTATTTGACAAGCCACAAGTCATAGAGATGCCACTATGGAAAGAAGCTTTTCAAAACATATCACACAAGCAGGTACCCCGATGCAAATAATTCCAAGACACAGTTTACAGGAATGTATTGAAGGTGTTGGTTGCTTGTTTTGTGTTAAGCTTATTCAGTGGTGGAGAACAATGACTGAAGTTAACTCATTTGTTCAGTATCTACATGGAGTCACAGAAGATTACAGACTTCAAAGGCCTCTTCTTTTTAATGATAAAATTCTAGCCATTCTTTACCTCTTGGTTTTATTTTCAATAAAAAATTTCATTCTGAGAATGGATCCTTTCTAGGCTGCTCCCCCTCCAAAAAAGAAAAAAAACGCACAGTGCCATAATGAACAGACAGAGAGAAAATAGGCTTTCACAAGCATTAATTCTAATCTGAGGAAATGAAACACAAATTAGTTTTCAATGTTGAATACCTATTCAAGATGTAGTTCAATGATGATATGGCAATCAAGGATGTCAATTCCTTTTGTTTCAAACTCTGCAGTTCAGCTATAAGCGCCTTACCAAGCTGGAGTTTAAAAACAGCAACTAGTAATCAAGCAAATATCAGAGAGATTAAGACAGATTCTAATGACTTTGCTGGTCTATCTTCAGTTCTGCATACCACTTAAATCAAGGCTACTTCAATAATGAAATTAGGACACTGAACACCAATTTACTTGCTCAGCATTTATAACCATAACAACCTCATTTTTATCAATAAATCTAACAGTAACTCAGAAATAACAGTTCTAGTTACATAAAAAATCATGTTCATTTTTCTTCTGGAATCAAAAGCATGCTTAAGAGTTATTTTAGAGTTAATATATTTCAATTGATACTCCTATGACTTGCTAAAAGTCAACAGACAATTTACTGTTTGCCCACAAATGACTCAACTTTAAGAGGGAAAGAAAGTAAGACTATTTTTGTCCAGGAGAGATCCACTATTTTACTGAAAATTGTACGGGCATTATTAGGTCCAGGATAGTGCCTAACAATTGGTTTTAATTCCTAGTGAGTTGCAAAATTTTGCCATAAACAAATATTTGCATAAACATTAATTCATGGCTTAGAATGTTCTTTGATGGCTCATATTTCAAAATATTATTTCTAGTTATTTACAACCTTTAAGAACCACAAAAGCTATTTACATAGAAGAATACGAAATAGCTAGGATTCCTTTATTTTCAAAAATAGTTTACGTAAAATGATTAGAAGCATAAGAAAACCATAACAGCATGTAATTTTTAATCTATATTAAATAATAAAAGACCCAACAGTGAACAAAAATAGTGTTCAAGCTTTGCTTCCTAACCTTACCCTTAAGGACTACATTTAACAATTAGAGCATCACAACTAAAACTGCCATGCAATAATACTCGCTTGACCTACAGAAAACCAGAATTCTTTTATTTTACTTCTGACATAAATGTCTCTCACATTCACAGCATAAAGACTCTTCCAGCGGTGTCTCCTGGTTCTGGATGCTCAAGATGAAGGAAAAAGTTTCATGCATGCTCAAGTGTGCCTTATTTTCTTCATCACTACAGTACTGAGCAATGGAAAAGGATACAGACTTGTGGAGATTACAGAGAGAAGATCCCTGGAAGTACTGCCTCTTGCCAAATAAAGCATTTTCTGCACTCTACACACTGGGCTCAGAATCAATAACCGAGTTTGAAAAAAGTGAGTGTTTAATGCAAATTTCAGTAAAGTATACTGCAAGTTTTGCCTCAAGAAGCACCTTTTGATATTTCTATGAGGAAATGAAGTGTTTTCCAAATAGGAGATACATACATGAACCCCAAGAAAATGATATCAACTGTCAGTGCTCATGACTCTAACCTTAACTACAGGTGAAATCTTGATGCAATTTTAAACATCTTAGTCACTGAACTGACGTATTTATCCTTCAGTCTGTATCCAGATCCACAAATAATCTTGCGGAAACTTGAAGTGGGACAGTCTACGCAGCACAAACATCCTATGAACAGCTAAGCTTTTAAGTTCAGTTAGTCCTTGATTTGAGTGTGGTTTATAGGAAAGACTAGCCAATGAATCATCTGATTTAAATGAAAATCAGCTTACTTTTCTAAACACTTGGGACATGTTCTAAGGATGACCTTACGCTTCTAAAACATAATATGATAAAGTCCAGACACAAGTATGTTTTTTCTCCTGTCCTCTGGGCTGGTGTGATTACCATAAAAAAGACCTCCTGTTCCCACTAACAACAGAATAGAAGTTGTTAACCAGTAAATCCACAAAGTTCCAAGGAAAATCTGAATAAGTAGAAGTTTACAGAAGTTGAAGGAGGCGGTAGGGGTAGTGAGGAGGAGACAGAAGGAAAACTGGTTTTGAACTAGAACTATTTTAGGAGGCAGATTAACTCTTTCAAGCCAATGAATAGCTACAGACAACTAGAATTTAATTTTCATTTAAATTTCATTTTGGAAGAGGAAAATGGCATTGTATGTGCTGAATAATAAATCTACTTTTTGCTCTGTACTTTAATTAGTAATATGAATCATAATAAATTAATCGAGCAGGATAAGTTCTGCTGTTTATAGCAGTTATCCAATCAGCACTAAGACTAAGATTAAGTAGGTTAGATCCAAACATATGTTATTCTAGTGCTTCTAGGCTGAATCTGAAGGAGTTCTGAAATAATGAAAACAAATGTATGAGGTCTGCCCCTCCAACCCAGCTAGTGCTATTGGGATATTTTTAGTGAATTTTCATCTGATTTTATTCAGAAACAGATGTATAGAACAGTAAACTGGTATTGCTACAGACCATAAGACAATGAACACGAATACCCATGAACTACCAGGGGCTGAACATGCCCTGGTCTCCTAAGCATTCCCATTTCTGCCACCTAGCGCATATGCTCACTTGGTGTGACACAGCTGTACAGAGCCCCATTGAGATCAGGATTCTGTCTGTTTCTGACCCTGGACTCAGGCATCCCCCTCAAGAGAACTTCAAAATCTTTTGATCCCACCCAGAAATTAATTATTGAGTGAAGGAATTCCCAATTATTAATTGTGGTCTACTGAGAATTTCTTCAATCTGGCCCCATACCTCAATTATCCCTCTAAATCCTACCATACTCTTTGCCTGTCCATAGTGATACTTAACTAAAGCCTTCTTCTGGCTCTACTTGGTGTACAAGACATTGCACACAGTCAAGATGTACACTTAACCCAAAATGTTTGGGTACTGAACCTGGGAAGTCTGGGTACATTAAAGACCAAAACCCCAGCTATAATCAGCAGAAAGCTACAGCACAAGATGCACGCCAATTGTCAGTTATCTGACTACTCAGAAAACAAATCCCCTTGTACCTTACAGGAAAAAAAAATCAGTCTTGAAAAAATGTTGAGCTGTTTTGGCATGTTTTTATAATTTTCAATTAAAGCAGCCATTTACTCAGCAAACTAAAAACATGGACATCCACACAGACTGAGTAGATTTTACACAGGCTTACTCAAGCATGGCACGTACTAGAATATTTCCAGTCAAAGCAATTTTACCTCTTCTCTTTTTTTCTGGACCCATTCCTTGTGTTTCTCTTCAGCTATCCTTTTTCTTCTTTCACATTCTTGACTTTGCTTCATTTTCTCAAGCTGTATATTCATTTCCTAATTAAAGAAAAAGTATACATCTCAAATACGTGGTGACCGTTTACAGCAATATTGGCAATACTGCTGCAGTTAAAACAATGTAAGCATTAGATTTTGGTATTTTTCCTTCATTAAGATTTTGGAGAAGATGAATGACAACACAAAAATCGTACAAAACACAATCAATGGAAATGTATAATTTTTAGGATATTAACTGGAAATACTTATTTTAATTAGGCTTTGGAAGCAATTAAATGTATCAAATCACTCCTCAGTTTATTGAAATGCCTTTTTAGTCAGCAAACTAAATTTGCAGCAGTACTTTCCTACAATATTTAAAATTTACATTGTGTACTGCTCTACACTGTGGAAGGTATCAAAGGCTAAGTGAAGATTCACCTGTGATTTTTAGTACCAGAACTACTAGAACTTTAGGGCTTAACCCAAGACTTACTAAAGCCAAAACTACTGCAGATTCTAGCAAACTTTGAAAGAGAAGTTTTATTTTGAGGACGAGAGAAGAAATTCCAAAGTATCTTTATATGATATACAGTATATATGCAATCACTTGTGTCTCTCCAGTGAAGTTAATAAAGAAAAAACATAACTAAGGAGACAATTTGAGATGTCTAGCTTCTCCAACAGTAGCATTAACAAAAAGTCCTAATTTTCAATGAAAATTCATACCTTCAAACACAGACAGATGGAATTATTTCCATGAAACTGATTTTATGGTCCCTGAACTGCAGCCAGTTTCAGAGAGAACCCCCTTTTCTTATGACAGTGAATTTCAGTTTAGTAGGACATCAAGAGAAGCTTACAGAAAGCTCAAACACCCACAATACAGATATAGTTTGAAAATACAGTTGTTGCTGTATTGAGGCAAAGTTACAGCAAATAACATCTCCTTTGAGTTCCAAGACACCTGTATTGCAGGTATCCCGGTTTCTGTAAAAGCTGATGGCACTGTAAGTACCTTAGAAGACCCAACCTAATTCCACGCCAAATGTTTATCCACATTTTTGACATTCAGGACAGACTTGGTGCTAATGTCATCAAAAGATCTGGGACTTCATAGTTCTTTCTCAGGATATCAGCTTAGAATACTTTTAATATGCAAACATAGCAATAATTTTTTATATAAATATCACATATTTCATTCTCTTCTGGCATCCTACAGAAGTGTTGATTATATTTTCCCCCCAAATATAAGCTTTTCATTCTACCTTGCTGCAGTTTGACATCTAATGTTTTGAAAATCTTACAAACGAAAAATATTTACCTATATGACTATTTTCTACATGGCATTAAGTAATGCTTATCCTATGACTGTTCTTAATACTTAGTTGAGAGACATCTGCTAGCTTACATTTATGTTACCAATCCAGAATATAAATGGGAAGTCATGAAAAGTTTGGTGGATATTAATGGATCAAAGCATATTCCTCAAGTTTAACAAACTACCTTGGTGTACTGCTGACCTGTAAAATATGGTTCCTGAACCATCCAGTGGTAGGTGTTTTATAAACAACATGAGGTAGCCCACATAAAACAGCTGTATGCTATATTCACTTTACAGATAATCACAGAAAACTTAGGAAAACATTCAAGGTCAAATAGCTAATCAGTAACTAAAGTGAGAAATTGTCTAATTTTGATGTGATTGTTCTAATTACTACCCAATACTTCCCATTTGATTTTCAACAACAGTATCAATTAATCAACTACAACTACAAACAGAGTAATCAAGAAAAGACACAGTGCTCTCACTTAATTGTGTTCCAGCCCTGGTTCTCAAGAACTGTTATCTGCAAGGAGGCAAAAGATAGAATGAGGGGAAAAAAATGCTATAACGGGGATCCCTATCCTGGGAAAGGACACCAAACAGTTGTAAAATTACGTGCTAAGTGGGTAACACCACTGTGCCTCAAAACTAACCAAGTAGCTTGGCATACTTACGATTAGCACACCCCCCATTTTCTTCTACAACCTACATGCAGGCATACATACCCATGATGAAAATCAAGGTAGTAATTATATAAATGTTTTAATCTTCTAAAATCAAACCATTACCTGGCAGTTGGATAAACAAAATATTATACAGCACCAGTTCAATGAAGCATAACATTTAGGAAAAGAGAATGCACATAACATGGATCATGCCAGCACTGACAAACACAAGCACTATGGAGGCCTAAGACACTAAAAAAAAAAAAGGAAAAAACAACTACTCATGTTTCTACAACCAAAGGAAAAGAAAATCCTGTGTTTGCTATCTTCTATTAGACTTAGAATCAAGCCAATTGGATGTAAGCACCTCTGCAGCTCTAGCTTGTAAGCGGGCACGCAGTTCCTTCTCTTTGCCAATGAACCATTCTTCCCATGGTGAAAGGTTATCTTTCAAAGGTGACACTTTTCTCCCCACTGCTATTTCAGAGTGTTCATCCTTCCTGAATTAAAAACAAGAAACATAAGAGAATATTATCTATAATGTATTTGATTGAAAAGTTAAGCAGTGTTACTGTCTTGAAAAAGTACTTTTCTTTTATGGCATAATGTGACAACAATGGCATAATTTTTCTACTTGCTTAGTAATCTCCCTAATGGATAAATGTCATTTATAATGCACCTCTGACCATCCCCCTTACATTCTACATTTTACTTACTAAATTCTAACTTGTTAGTGATTCTAAACTAACAGATTGACACATTACCTTTTAGGAGCTAAACAAAAAGAATACCTTTTAGGAACTAAACAAAAAGTAAGCCACTAACATCAAAGTGTCACTTTCCTTCTCACATATGGAAGCCAAGGAAAAACAGAGATTTAACATTAACATCCTATCCTTGGTCACAAGCTCAAGTCAAGTGGTCTTTAGCAAAAGCAAAGCAAAAGCTAGAATGTATTTTCTTCGTTCAAGTCACATGCAAGTGGATTAATGATACTAAGCAACCTCAGCATTAAGAATCCATTCACTAAGAATACATCCATTCAATCCAATAAAGTTTTCCACCTTAAAACACCTTCACAGGAAATGTGCTTATGAAATACAGTAGCATACAATACTTGATGGTATTATACGAAGTTCTATTAGACATTTAATAGGATATCTTACATAAGTCACTCATAACTTCTTTACTCATTAACAATGCAGCAATCCAAGCCCCAGGTCAGAAATATCTTTTATAATATTCTATACATGTACTATTTCACAAGTAACACAGTATATTAGGGTCGAAGTCAGCAAAATTTGAAAACATGCCAAGAGATTTCTTTAAACGATTACTTCTATCTGCCACAGAATTTTTTCTTGAGAACAAAGGAGTGAAACTAGACTTCACTTTAGTATTTCATATGGATGTACAGAGTCTGGAAATACCTACCTACATAGATACTTCACTACTGTGAAGAATTCAGTTTGCTCAACCTAAGCTACAAAAGAAGCATCCGACGAGCATATTATGCTAATGCTCCAGAAATCAATCTTTTAAATAGAAGACATCTGGGTTTTGTCAATATAAAAGTACAACATATTCACAGGACACAGCAATACTCTGATACTCTACTGCAAAACATTTTCTGTCCCAGTCATCTTAAGAATACATTTCTGTGGTAGAAAGCATCTGGGGACAACGTCAGTGCCAGGCAGTTTTGTCCTGCTCTTCTCTGTTGTTTTACCCGTATGTGTTTGCGCTAACAGGACCATTTGCTGGTCAAGTCAGGGGAACTGATTTACACTGAAACCTACCTGGAACAGGTTTATTTCCCTGGACAATTTCACTTTTACAGTGTGCTGCTACAGAGATGCAGACTAGCAGAACTGACAGGGACACCCCGATATGCAGACAATGCAAGGACAGAAGCAGCACAGACTAAACTCATAAGCCCAGCATAGTCCAACACATTCTGCTGCATCCTAGAGCTTTTATGCTACAGGATTAATAAAGACCAAAAATTTAACAGAGACAGCTTTTAAACACATACATATAATAAGAGATGCCACTTAAGAATGTCTAATAACACATTTTGTAAGGAAATGTGAAAAGTCTCTGAAAGTTTATTAAAGGATAAAAGTAATATACATTCACATTCAGGAAAAAACCCCATAATTTTGCACAGACTTGACATTTTGGGCAGGGATACTTCCTCAATACATTCCTTTGCTTTGCATGATTTGCATTATGGCACCTAGTACTGGAACACAGCTGACAAATTAAATCAACCTTAGAAAAAGTACTAGGAGAATGAATAAATTAAGAAAAATAATATTTACTATGTCTTTTCCTGTATCAGTACTCATGAAATTCAAGCTGTCAACTTCTCAAAAAATTCAGAGTAGTAGATAAAAAACTTACTGTTGATGAGTAAGAAATAACAGAAAATTAAGCTTAAACAGAGGAAAGCACAAGCTCAGTATTAAGACCTGTTAGGAGAAATACTTCTCCAATACCGTGTCTAAAGCTCTCTGATTGCACCAGAACCCAGCCTTTCTTGGTGTGCATCGCAGCCACCAGTCACACTCTCCCTGGCACACCAACCATGTATTTTCAACCACACAGACCTTGAACTTCACAGGACCATTTTCTGAAACTCTAGCTTGTTCACGGTTATGAACTTCTTCAAAATAATTAAAATAACAGACTTCTTAAAATACTCCATTCTCAAGTGCACACTTATTTCTAAATAAGTATCTTAAGTCAAACTAGATACATTTGGCATTAGATCTGAAGTCTGATTAATAGAAAACAGTGATTATCATTTGCCATATATTCACTGAGGTCACACCATCAAATGTAACACTGATCCACAATGAAAGTATGAAAATGCCTAACCCCATTTCACAAGGCCTTGTTTTTACCTTTCTCTTTTGCAAATATTGCATTTCCCACACTGAGTATCTGCCCCCAGCTAATTTTTGTGTGGTTTTAAGAGGACAACAACAAAAAGATTCAGAGTGTATGTGTACGTGGGGGTCTATATAAGAAGTGGTTTTTATTATTATACTTCTGAGATCTTGGCAGCTATACACAGAAGCTGCTATATGAACACTTGGTAGGCACCTCGTACAACACAGCAGCAGCATTACTCAGAAGCAGTGAACGCATCAGCGAAGCATGTATTTTGCCCACAGTTTAATAAGACTCTGCCGACTTAGGCCCTAAAATAGGTTGTCTTCAGCTGCGTCTTACTGCTGCCAGAGATTACTGCAGCAACAGGCCCAAGAGTTGGGAGCTGTTTCAAATAGCCTCTCAAGCTGCAAAGACATGTTGTAGCTTGAACAAATTGCAACAGAACTCAAGGTGCATGAACAAAATTGCTTATTTGGAAGAAGTATATGGAGAGGTAACTGAAAAACTGAAAGAGAAGGGACCATAAACTGGCTGATCTCTTTACTCTGAAGCTTCTGACTACACTTGAACACTCTTTCCCTGGACTTTTAGCACCTTTTTCAAGACATGCTTTTAATTCAGTGTGATCCATATTTCTTCACTGCTCTCCATGGAAATTTGAGAACCATGCTGGAAACCTGCACCCCCATGAAGCTCTGCTGTCCTTCCTTTACTCCACCAGCACTTTTAGCTCAGTTCAGCCTTGCTAATTACATTCACCACCAGTTAATGCACAAGTCTGTGAAGTTTCCATCACAAAGTGGTATTCCAGAATAGGACAGGCACTCCCTGCTCTTCCCCCTTCTCTTTTAAAGGGAAGAGTAAGAATTATTTATTCTTCTGTCAAGCCATTGAGATCCCAAGTAAAAAGAAGGCATATTATGTTTGCATATAATTAAAATGGAGTAAGAGTAAGCCACAGGAGCAGGAGCTGTGCAGTGCATACCTACAAAACTGACTCTGGACCCAGCTTTATACACTATGCAAAACAGCCCTTTAGTCTGCAACCACTTTTAAATTAAGGCAGGAAAGACTGTAGCTTTTTATCAGGCTCAAGCCAACTGCTTATAGACAATTCATGAGCCCATAAAAATACTCAGCTGTCCACTGAGAAGACTTTCCAAGACACCAAAAAAAACAGAAAAAAAAAAAGGAACTAAGTGCTTAAAACACTTATCTACGCAAACAAGCCTATATTTATGTAAAATTATCTTCTGTCCCCAACGTCTCCAGCGGAGGGAAGCGAGTGCAGGGGCCCGGCTGGTCACCAAAGGGCAGCCCCGAGTTCCCTGCTCGAGCCCGGTCCCTGCCGCAGGGGTTACCTATCGCCTGCCGGGCTCCGGGAGGCCGCCACCCGCTCCTCCTCCTCACAGCCCGGGGAGCTGGAGCGAGACGCGAGGGAGAGCGGGGAGCGTCTGGAGGGGCTGAGGGGGTCCTCGCCCTCAGAGGGCGGCGGGCTGAGGACGGTGGCCCCGCCGTTCCTGGTGCTGCCGCGGTGCCGGGCACCACCGCTCATGGCGGGAGCCACTGGCGGGAGGCGGCGGCGGTTACCGGCAGGGGCAACGCGGCCCGAGCTCCCGACGGCCCGCGCGGCCCCAGCAACCGGTTCTCCCATGGCCGCCCACCCTCGCGTCCCTGCCCGCCTGGCCCCGCCCCGCCGCACTTCCGCCCCACCCCGATGCGTCGGGTGGTCGCCCGGTCCTGGTGCGTCCGGTGCGGCCAGGGCCGAGGCAGTGCCAGGGAAGAGACACCGGGAAAAGATGGGATCAGAACCGGCAGCCCCTGATACGCTGTTGACCAGTGAGTCGAGTCCTCCCAGTGCATGGGATCTGACGGAGGCCCCCCGGCCCAGGAGAGGCAGCAGGCCCGGGACTGCCTGCCTGGCTCTCAGCATCTCCAGGGCGATCACTGACACGCGTATGCTAATCTATAGGAACTCTTCAAAGTTGTTCTTGCTTACTTAACGTATTTGCACACGTACCAGTCCAATGAACAGGAACCAGTAACCTCTGCAGGTGACAATCCCAATACATCAGAAGGCGGCATCTTAACATTTTCGAGCAGCCAGGTTAAAATCTGTAATCCATACTTGAATTAAATTGCAAAATCCCATTTCAGTCCTAACAATTATTATCTTGTTTCTGATTCGAAGTTCTAAAGACTTGGTTTTCATACACCTCTGATAGTTAAACGGTGCCCTTTGCCTTCTCTATCAGTTAATTCTCCACTCAGTCTACAACTATTTGTAATAAATAGGTCAGATTATATATAAATATATAAATATATGTATATTCCTATACTCGTTCACCACTACATTCTTTGTCAGTCTTCTATTTGGGTTCCAAATCCCAGGAACACAGTCTCTCCTCATTGCTTACTCTGGGCCACCCTGACTCCCCTATTTAGCCAGATCTTAAGCAGGATCAGCAACAAACATTTGCATTACCAAAGCTTTTCATTACTTTCAAATTTCATCAACCAAGGAGGTAACTGCTGATCAGCAGTTGGTAAATTTTAATAAAACTTTGAGTCATTTTGCTGTGGCTGATTAAGCACAAGCATTACTGATATTAACATGAGATACAGAAGTTTTTAAATTATTGTAAATTTGGCTGCCATATTAATTGTTCTTGCCAAGATTCATGTAAATGAGTTTAACAAGAAATATATTTTTAATTGGATAGGCAAGTTGAAAAATAAGAAACAGTATTAAAAATGCTTTTTCTAAATCAAGGAAGTCAATTGTGACATCCGAGGCAATTGACTTGCCATAAAAATTGAATTTCAGTAGCTCAATGATACAAAAAGGTCATCAAATCTATACAACCATTATGTGCACCTAGACACCACCAAAAATGACTGCCACGAGGTGGGAGACATCTCAATGCCATAATTAACAGTCCTAAAAGATGCCTAAAGTGATCATATTTGAAAATTTTAAGATGGGGTGTTTGGTGTTTGGGCTGCAGACTGACAGGCACCCAAATCTGTAATTTCTCTGCCAGACAGGCTGCATCTCTCCTATCTCTCAGGAGCACATACTTCTCCCTCCCTCTTGCTCACTGAACCCTTCACTGACCCACAAAACCTTACTAAACTAGTAGAAAAATATTTGGCCAAACAACTTGTGGTCTGACCAAGCTAAAACTCAGGGATGTATCAGACAACTGCTGAGGCCAAAACCGGGCAAGCGACAATACACAACCACAAACAGAGGGAGCGGCAGAGGTGAGGTGTAAGGGATTTGGGATTTCCCCCTTTCAGTGGTGGAGCTTCTGCATTTGGCTTACCATTTCACAAGGAACTGCAGTTTTGACAGGTTGGAGAAATAACATTATGGTTCCTGTAAGAAAAAAACAAACGTTATTACATCGCTGATCACCAGATAATCATACAAAACTGTTTTCCAGCAAGCTGAAAAACACAAAAAAAGGCCTGAATACATCTCTGATCTAAGCATCCCCAGAATATTGACTACATCACCATGCACCAAACTGATGGTCATGATGCTAAAATAACTCCAGTCACTTGTGGTAGATTGTTGAGCTGATTATCATAAAATAAAGGATCAAGTATGACTAGCCATAGTATGTAGCAAACAAATTACACCTGTTGAAATAATTTAAGTTGACGATTCAAGTCTTGGAGACAACAGAATATCACTAGAATCTAAATTTCATGCCAAGTAAAGTTACAAGAAGAAGAAAATTTCAAATTGGTGTAAATTCTTAGGATACAAGTTACACAATCCAGTGCCTCAGCTTTGCTCAACACAAACCACTTATGGTTTTACAGGAACTTCTGTATATGTGCTGCATGCAGCTAAGACATAAAAGCAGCATAAAAGTTGTTCACTCCATGGCTACACAAGCACTGTGAGCAAAGCTCCATGTCATGGCAAGCATGAAAACTTCAAGTATTTCAACAGGCTGCAGACCAAGGTAATTTCAAAACATGTCAAGAAGGCTTGAAAACCTTCCCTGACCTTAAAGACCATCTCATAGTGAAGACTGGCAACAGCCAAATGAAGAGGAAAAATGAAAAGCCCCATGTTGTCTCAGTAAATTGACGAATTCTGGAGCTCACTGCACTGGGCATCTCTCACTTCTAATGGAGGCCTACATCATCTGGGATGGCCAGAAACTATGAAATGGATGTCTCAAGGCAAGGTAGCAGCAATCTTGCCAAACACACAAACATCTGAGCTTGTCTATTCCCTCCCTATCCTATTATACAGAATCTGAGAATTTCTCAGGATTCAGGAGCAGATATTGGGCAAATAGCTTATATTAACAAATGTTAGCATTGGGATAAGCTAGTAGAGTTTATGCATCAAGACTTCTGGTAGAGAGGGTGGCAAAAGCCAGTTCACCCTTTGGGAAATTAAAGCATTGTTGCTGGAATGGCAGAAGTGTTCCAACTTTGAAGAGATGTGAAAACATAAAATAATATAGTTATTATTCCTCTTACCATTCTGCCCAACTTGTCAAGCCAGCTCCACAGCCACTGTGCCCTAGTTAACACAAGAAAGGTATGAGCCCAAATAATGTAATTTTGTACAAAAACACTGAAACAAGAATCCTGCAGGTTCAGGTACACAACTCCTATGGCCACAGAAGGACTAACAAACAGATAAATGGCATATTGCGAGGATGGCAAAACCTTAATTCTGTGAACTGAATGCCAGAAGCAGCTGCCCTGGCAAGAAGTACATGCCAACACTGCTAAAACCCACAGGCAAAATCAAACTGCCACAATGAAGCACAGAACTTGCCACAAACAACTGAATGCAGTGAATAAACATACATACACACCCCTATGGTTGATACCAGTGTGAAAAATCATCCTAATTTCTCACTAAAGAAACTACAAAAACTACATTCAGTCTTTCAGTGCTAGCTCACTGTCATAGACTATAAAACAAGCCTTAAGAGCTATCTAGCAACAGGGGGTAAAATTCAGTAAAAATAGCATGATGTGTTCACAAACCTATACTTTCTGTCTGTTTGGTCATGCCAATCAGTGTGTCTGAACAACCAAATGCTCCTGACAAATTTCTCACAACTATTCCCTAAATGCCACCCACAGTATTTGAAAAAACATTTTAAACATAAAATATCAAGAAAGCAATTTCATAGGTAACATAGAAAAGATTTAAATTCTAAACACAAACTATTCTGAATCACTAAGCACCTTGATGTGCCAACTCTTGTTTATGAAATAGTTCAGTTTTAGAAATTCAACTGTAATCTGATGAATTCAGTCTCTGAAAACACAAGAGCCAGCAGAAGGAAACTTCTTCAGTTCAACTTGATGAATACTAGCCAGATTTAATGAAAATAATCAGATCAGATTGCTTGCAGATGTCACGTCTAATTCCCCAATAGACATTAGGGCACAGAGAAGCATAAAAATAATCCTATGGAAAAAAAAATTACTAAATTTAGGGAGAAACAGAGGCCTAGACATCATGCTTTAAGCTTGAAGAAAAGACTATTTTACTTGCAACCTTGAAAAAAGTAGAAAATTTGAACCAAATATAGTTGAATTCAAGTTTTCTTAAGTCTTCTTAAGTCTTCAGATTTTCCAGCATAAGGAAAAATAGTATGGCAGGCACAGGAGCAAGGGAGAAAGCTACTTGGCTCACACTCCATGTCAGAGCTCAATGAACACTGCCTATACTTGTCTACTGGCTATTTTTGTGCCTGAATGTATAGTTCTGCTTGATTAGAGGCTGTGAAACCTGAGAGGTCCTGGATTGCTTCACTTTCCTTCATGGTATGACGTATTCTCATCGTTGCAGTATACTGTATACACTACTAGTCCCAGCCCAGATTCTGCTGACTGCGGATGTGGAACCATCTGCTTTAAAGGGATAGGGCCTTGAGATGAGAATTTCTCTTGTCTGGGGAAATGGGCAAGAACTCTATGTAACATACTTATTTTAAATTCAATATTTGTGAATTGCTAGCAGGATTCCCACTCAACCCAGCTGTTTTATGTTAGTTGGAGATCACAGACCTGCTTTTGAACAGCCTTCACTTTAGCTAGTTTATAGTTCTGCATAAATCTTTCTCTCTTTTAAGCATCAGTTAGTAACAGAGTTACTTGCTCATTTTTGGGCTGGAATTTTCAGAACACAGGTTATGCTTTTATTACTGGAAACCAGTGAGACATTTCATATTTTGTTACCCTCAAATCAAACTTAGTTCCCTATAGCAAACACCACAGTGACCACTAACTAGTATTTCTTCTGTAAAACTTAAACAATGTTATTTTATATTGGTGTAGTGCCATAAGTGCAACATATGAAATATGTCCATTCACCCTCTAAGTTCTTACAGTATACAACAGTACAGAAAACAGCAATTTGTGATATATTATCCCATTTCAGATTTCATTTCTTTATTTATTGAATCATCTTCAACTGAAATCTAGTGCTAAATCAGACTCTACAGTACAATATGTGAAAGGTAATATTGAAAAAATCTCCTGCTAAAAAATAAACTTATGCTAGCAGTAAAAAATCAAAAGCATTTATGTAATTAATATGAAACAAACTCTGTATTGTGCTTTTAATTAAACATATTACCCTGTACATTGAAACTGAAGGCTTAAAAATAGTAATCAAATTGAAAAGAGTTACTGAAGTATCTTTGTGTAAGTTCGAAATTTCTGAGTAAATTTATAAATAAATGGGAAAGCCTACTGGAAAGAAATGAAAAAAGACAAAAGGCACCTAGATCAAAAAGTTGCAAAGCAGATGCATTGTTTTTATAAGAGAATGAAAGGGCTCGATTTCAAATGAAGAGCTCTCAGCAGTATATTGCCACAGAACAGGCTAATAGCCATCTGTAAGAAATTACTCTTAATGGGGGAAAGACAGGGAATACCTTTAGCAATTTTGTGACCATCTCCCTGCAAAAAGCTGCTTCCTCACAACAGCAGAAGGAAGAAAAACAACAACAAAATGCTCTCCTTGCCCTGTGTTTTTCCTTTAAAGTCAACAGCAAAGCTTTTTTAACTGCTAAATCCAGCACTGGAGCTCAGTATGACCGTTGTGGAGAGGTCTAGAGGCAAGATATGTGACATTGCAACTTGTAAGAACAGTTTCAGCTAGTTTTAGACTCTAGAAAATGGCAGGATTTATTTTCTGCAGGCACCCCAGAAGGGTATAACTTGTGGTTTCACTTGTTTCAGACTCAAAACTGAAATTAGGAAACTTTACCTGGATGAAGAGACTGCTGAAGTGACAGCTCAGAAAGCCACTGCTACATAGGTAACAAAAATCCCACTTGTTGCTAACACAAAACAGCTTTAAGGCAAGCTGTCCCCATGTATTTGACATTGCTTTTGGAGTGGGAACAAATTCTCAGTGGATGTGAACATCTGAACATTCCACTGTGCCCTGGCCTGAGATCAGCTTGACCAGCAAAGACACAACAAAAGCTGGCATTAAGTACCTGGCAGCTGGATTTGTCTGGATTCTCCTTATGTGATCATCCTTGGTTGTCACGCACATTGTCGTGTTGAGAGAGGCAGGTTTTGCAGCACTGCTTCTTAATAGGCTGGTTTCAGTAGCTGCTGCTCATATTCTTTCCCCTCTACCAGCAGCAGACAGAACCAGTGTGTGCCGGAAGACACTGGGCTGACTGCATTAAAGAGTTAATTGCTAGTATAACTGAACTCCAAAAACATACTGAGATACAGTGAAATACTAGAACTTCAAATGGATCGCATCTGACTTTTTAAACAGCACTGCAGCGAAGACTCACTGGTAAAACAGAAGAAATAAATCCATACTCAAGGACATTGAAAATACAACAGGCTTTCTGGAAGCTTCATGGTTGGATTTCCTTCCCTACTGATTATAAATGGCAGCTGACATTTACAGTTCTTTTTGAGAAGCATTCTTACCTTTGACAGGTTGGTCAACAGAGGGAATGTGGGAGAAGCTGTAACTCTTACACAATGATGGCTTAAAATAAGCCCACAACTCTCAACATAAAAAAGTATCAATATGAAAATTATAAATCTGCGTGATTATTCAAAACATACTAAAAACATTTCAACTCAAACACAATACATAGCACCTTTAATCAAGAGATTGCTTTGTAAGAGGGCAAACACTTCGCTTAAGGTTTTTAACCTTTTGCATGCCAAGAGTCAGCATTATTCTGAAATCATAAATCCACTTGTAAACTGGCAACTTTCTTGTTTTTTGGGCAGTTCTTCCCTGAATCTTTCACTACATGTAGCCAAGAGAAAATGAGACATAATTTATGCTCAATAATTCTACATGTGCACCATTTTCAGCTTTAACTTTTAAAAAACAGAGATACATAACCATAGGTATTAATGTACCCTTTATTTGCTTTCAGTGTAACATTCCATGCTAATTGCAGATATAATATTCGTGAGTGTAAATATAAGAATTAACAACTCTGGGATGGTTTTCTTCCCTTTTTACACTTGAATATTTTGGCTTACAAAATTAACAGCATACAGTAAATATTCCTCCCATACTTTGTACAAAGTACATGATTTTGATATACAAGGATCCTGTTTTTCATTATAGTGACAATATACAACCACATCTATTTACAATGAAAAAAGTACATAAACCACATTTTAAACATTCTGCTACTGGCAGCCACTATTGTTTAGGAGGTAGCTTTAATTAACAAAATGAACTGAAGCCACATTTCCCATCATGGGTTCTATCAAATAACTTACAATACGAAGATAAAAATTCATTGTATGAACAGTATATACAGTTTAATTCTCAAACCAGCAATCTAGCTTTAGATCTTAACAAGAATTTCTCCAGAGTAACTGGGATGGCAGTGGATTTACTTTTGATCTAGTGTATTGTCCAAAAACCTTACATAATTACTTAATCATGCATTAATAACTTTGTATTGATCATATTTCAAACTAAATATAAAAAAATGGATCACTGGTTGTACTTAAATCATTTGGGTCTCAGAACTTTAATGGTTTAAAAAGATTGCACTGATTTATGTGAAAATCAGTGACTTTGCACAGTGTACTTCACTGTCAGTAAAGTAATTGGAAAAATGCTTTCTTTTTTACTGCCAAATCGCCTTGCATTTTGCCTCTATTTCCTAAAACCTCAGTCTATGCATAGGTATTACTGGAGTGCTGTAACATTCAACAGGCTGCAGAGCATTAGCCAGTCTTATTGCAAAGAAATGAGCTGTGTATAGTGACAGCACTGCTAACACCCCAATACATCGACATTCCTTCCAATGGTATGACTTGACTGCATAATACTGAAGAAACTTGCTGTGGTTCACCTGAAGTAATGTGTCATCACTGGAAAAATGTGTTCAACCCTATTATTCCTGACAGCTGTTAATATTCTTACTCCAATAAATCTACAGAATATTGTGGATTACAAGTACTTTACCGCAGCAAAATTCTTTTTTTTTTTAATTGAACATTGGCTAAAATACAAAACAAACACAGTATTCCAATATTGCTGTCACAGTTACACATATGGGAGAATTATTCCCTTTTTTGGCCCTGCAATAAAATACATCCTGAGATTCAATGCTGAATATACTATACAAAGCTAGCAATAGATTTTTTTCTTAATTATAGAAAAGTCACATTTAAAAATAATTTCTGTAATATTAAACAGCTGTCCTTTATATTGTGCTTTCACAGGGGGGGAAAAAAAAATCAACAGAACTTACCTCACCACCAGCAGAAGCAAAGTACAACTGCAGTATGATATGGAAACACACCATTAGCATGTAAAAACTGTATATGAGAAACCACTATTGTGTGAAAAGAGTAAAAATATTGGATAGCAATTTTGGTTTACCAATTATTTACAGTTAGGGCAATCGATTTATTTAATTTTTTAAAAATGTATGGCTCAAGAAGTTACTGCCCACTTCCCTTCTTTACGCATATGACACTAAATAACGATTACAAAAGTGCTTCCTGCTTGAAAGTTCAAAACAGGCAACAGTCTGCGAAGCATTATACCTTTTTATTGGAACAGCTGATGGCAGAAAGCCTTTTCAGTCTTTAATTCTTGGTATGTTGTAGGCATAACGAACCAAAGGGAACCCTCTGCTTTGGTAGAAACATGCACGGCCACAGGCCTGCACTTGGTCCGAGCTGTCTGACACAAAGGAGTCGTCCTCGTCCGCATAGTCAGAGTGGGCTGACTGCGTGCCACAGTCCGACCAGTAGCCATCTGGCCTTTGGCAAGGCACCACTGCCAGCGCAGGGCAGCTGTGGGATTTTATTAAATGTTTACAGGGCATGGGCTTGGATAAAAGGAGTGATTCGCAACATTCACACAGAGCAATGTTACCCTGCAAGTGGGTGTAAATGCCACAGTCGTAGTAAAAATCCTGTGTCACGCAGCCCCCTTGAGCATTGACAGCAATTGCTACTGCTCCATTCTTTCTGGTCAGATGGCGCCTGAGCAACTTCCAGTCTTCCTTGAACTTTGGGTTGAAGAATACGTACAGGACTGGATTCAGGCAAGCAGGCAATGGGAAAAATATCAAAGTAACAGACTTCATGATTTCAGGGCTGATAGAAATTGCAGTGATCAATGGTGCAAATGAGAAAAACGCAACAGGGCAGAAAAAGATGCAGTTCGTGAAGATTAGCCAAGCAACATGCTTAATCGTGCTGGACTGGGAGTTTTCGGAGAGATCCTCTTTTTCCAGGTTGCAATAGAGTTTAGTGTAGATAATAGCCATTAGCAAAAATGCTAATGAATTCAGGAGCACTAAAGTTACTGTGAAACCTAACAAAGGTGTTTCTCCAGTGGGGAAGGGCAAGCAAAGGGGTGATGCTGAGTACTCTGCTTTATAAAAAAGTGGTAAGCATCCCGCTACCAGAGCACACAGGAAAGCAAAAAATGCTGCAATTTGAAATTGTTTTTGGCGATTGCTTTTTCCCTTTTTAATAAACTCCTTTGCAGAGAAGCTCCGTTCAACAGCTGCCAACATCAGGAAAAAAATGGCACTTTCTGACGAAAAAACTGCAAGAAACCCAGCAATTCTGCAACCACTGCCAGTCTCCCACCATATGCCAAATTCAGCAAATCTCCCCCAAGATACAGCATCCAAGAAAGTTAAAATACCAGTATAGACTCCCATAAATAAGTTAGAAACAGAAATCAGGCTTATAAACAGTTTGGAAGATGGCAATGTAGTACAAGAGGCAAATACTGTTAACATGACAAGCAGGTTGAAGAACAAAGCAACCAAAAAAATAAACCAGACAGTAAGCCGAATCATCCAGCTGCCCAATAAATATTCACAAGGCTTAAAAGCACCTAGAAGAAAACAAAAAACAAACAGAAGGACAACCAATTTAGGAAAAAATTCTGCCTTAATAAGCAAGATTTTGAAAAGGTCTTAAAAGCGTACTCCTCATTACTTCATGAATAGAATACACAGCTGAACTGCTAAATAGGTCAGTTGAAAGTAAACTACTCTGCTGAAGCTATTTACTAATTAATTATGCCTGAAATAATAATTACTGCAGTGAATGGTCACTTGAGAACATTTTGTATAAACAAGCTAGCTAAACAAACTTATTTACCTTTTAGCTATTCAAAATAGCTTTTATTAGTGCCACCTAAATACTTTTTTATGTAGATTTCATACTTCATAAAAAAGGTTGGCAAAAATATAAAAGTAGATGTTCACAATCCCCCTGTAAGGGAAAAGAATTTTTTAGAAGGAACATATTCTCTCAAAAAATTATTCACAAACATGCCTTCTGGAGTAACTTTTGGTCACAAGGAAACATGTGTAGAACAGCAGACAAATTCAATTTAATCAGCTTTAATAGGGACAGGAATTTACCACAAGCCTTGTCCCCTAGCCTTGCCACTCAAAAGCACTTTAAGCTTGAAAAGTCATATGAGAAAATTATATCTTTCTTCTTCTGCCACTTAAAACAGCTTACATAATAAAAATGTCCAGCAAGCAAAATAATAGGAGGCAAGACAAAGAAAAAAGGTCACTACTATTGCTTACCCTTCTAATCCTCCTAATTGCTATTTATTCCATAGGGAAATCCTACTGATTTTAGGTAACAGTTAGAAGAATTTAACCTCTCCTATATCCCCATTAGGTACCGCTAATTGTCTGAAGCACAATAGCTTGGGATCCCTCCCTGCAGCTGAGGATCACTCAGGGAGCTGAAGAAAAATGCCAAACTGTAAAGACTGGAGCTTCTGAGCTGGGTTCAGCCTGTGACCCTGGCTCTGTGCAGCACATACCTTTCCCTTTAGGCACGGGAAAGATAAGGACAACCCATCCCTAATGTGGGCAGGAACAGAACTGCCAAGAATGATTAAATGTCAGTGCAAAAATCTCCCAAGGCCTAAAGCAACTTCCAGAAATTAATGAACTGACAAGCAAAAAAAAAAAATCTTTTTGTTTGTTTAAATGATCAAGCTTCATGTATGGGCACAAAATAATGGAGCCCACTGGATTATCAGAAAATCAGGAGTAAAACCCTTTTTAGCAGGTATTCCCAAGTAAAACATCAATGACAGAATAATTAATTTTACAATACATTCACATGACACAACAATACTTGCTAAGCTGATCTACTTAAAAATAAAAACAACTTCCTACTTACAAAATTTTAAAATGTCAATTCTGTGCTTTCAAAAATCAATTTGAAGCCATTTTTCTAGTAGCTGTACTTCAGACAAATAAAAGCCACCACCCTTTCCTGTCTTTCTCCCAAAGTCTAGCTATCCTTTGAGTTAAAAGTTACCCTCCTCTCTCACTGATATTCCCAGCCCATGCTGGGAGGGGGCAAAAATTCATGTTCAGAAGGATGTTTCAGTGAACTTGAGCTACTTGAGCACCACTGTTCAGCAATTCATTCTTTAGGCAAAGTAGAAAGTGGATCTACAGGCTGAGCAGTGATTCAGAACTTACACGACAGGTGGAGTATCTTATGACTAGATGGCAGCATGGCATAGAAACTTGTTAGTGCGAGAGGGACCAGTGAAAAAACAAGTCAAATTGTGAACTTGTAGAACAAGCTCTTTCCTTTAGACCTACTACAGCATTTCTGGCACGGGCAAAAAGAAAGAGCTAAAGACTTTAAAAGTTTAACCCATGTAACACACCATCTCAATTCTCATTCTGTAAACAGGAGATCAAAAGCAAATAAGCACCTTTAATAAATTAACTTTCAGATTATGTACAATTACATTAATAATATATTTGACTTTCTGAGTACAGGTTTTTTTGGCTGTGATCAAAAAATCCTTGTGATATTCTCGATATTAAAGCCAGAGCTAGCTCAAAAGATAAACAGATTTTCATAACATAAAATAGTAGTTAGGACAAGAGAAAGAAATAAGACTTGGGAAACTCCTGCTCATACAGAAGTACCTTCATTGGAAGCATACTGTTCACCCCATCTACATGTTCCTATTTACGCAGAAAAAAGGGTACAAGATGTATGGAAGGAATCCTCTGGAGAGTCTGTGGCAAAGGCGAGAAAGTAAGAGGCACCACAGCAAGTCCTTTAGGAGCTGAGTGGAATGGTGCGCGGAAATTTGCAGTTTGAGTAAAAGAAGCAGAAGGGCAGAAACAAAGCTGCCTAGAATGGAAATATTCATTGCAAGATCAAAGACTTTCAACACTCCTGGACTGTTCAAGCCTGAATTGGAGTAAATCTGGTATGTCAATAAGACTAACCACTGCACAAGTGTCTTTAGCAGTTTAAGATGCTACTGCCTACTCCAGCTACTTGTAATAGCCCTCTGCTTACAGTTAATGCAGCTATAGCAGGGCTGGGGAACAGATCATGTGAGTGTTCCTTATCCTCTCTCCTGGAAAGACATCAAGCTTCATTAAAACCACCAATGATAGACAGCAGTTTGAGTTAAGCTTTTAAAGCACAGGCTGGACTCTCACTGAAACAGATGAGCATTCGTACAGTCTGTTCCACAGACATCTCCTTAGCAAAAATAAGGCAGAATTAGGGGGCAGTGCATTAAACACAGCAGACTCCAAATATTAGCATTACAGTTTTGATTATTCTGCTTTTGGAAAGAAATTTCTGTATTATTCCTAGCATAGTTCTCCAATAAAGGGCTATGTGTCTAAAGCTGAGTCAAATATTTGTGATTGCTCATCCAAAACAACACTGACATCAAATCAAGTTGTGCCCAAAGCATTGTAGAATTTAATCTTCTGTGTACAGAATGACTACCAGGAATGAAAGATGTAATTCTGCACTCAACTCTTTGCATAACACCATGCCTGAAGTTCAGTGTGGCTAAAGCACATTATAAGATTTACCTGTTGCTGGTGTACAGTGAATAATAGTCTGTCCCAATTCCTCATTTTTCACGTTTCTTAGAACATCTGCATCAGCTGTAAAAGTGAAAAACATGTCAGTTGTAAGAAGAAAAATAAGTGAAATGGCAGTGAAGCTGCCTAGGATGGAATTAGTTCACCAACACCTGAGCCTTCTGACAAGTGAAGTTGTTCTGGTTTGCCACATAAGGTCAGATGCTCAGTGCAGAAATTTCTGCTCACAAGGCTTCGTAACAAAGCAACATCTTTGATCACTGGGGAAAGATCTATGGAGCTTGAAGCAGACAGTGGAAGGACAAGTCCTGTCTGAATAGAAAGGGTGAAACACTGAGAACAGTAAAACCATGACAGAAGCAATACTTGCAGTTGAAGTTTTTTTAAATTAATTTTCTTTTTTCAGACAGGCAAGTCTTACAGTGTCCAATATATCTTTCACATGTTTAGAAGGAACACTGTACTGCTGATTTGTAAGCAATTGCTAAGCACTTTCAGAGACTGCTTTTGTATCCCTATAAAGACTTACATTTTTCATATTCCCTTATTCAAAGGCAACATACGCTGTTATTCTAGGCTGGTACAAAACAATACTGCTGGTTAAGTACAATGAAACATTTACCCTTCTCATGATCCATCAAGGCACCTTGATCTTGGTGACTGGAATCTTCAGCATTAGAGTTTAGATAAGAATCACAACCCCAAAATGCACAGCACTGATAAGCATATGGTACAGAGAGTGACCTGAAATACAGGCAGAACAAGGAAGACCATTAAACTTTGTAAACAAAGTTAAGATTACCACCTATTAAAAATACTTAAGTAGCACACTTCAGTGCTAAACTCAAATCTTTTTCTCACAGTCACTGATAAAAACTATTTAAAATTGGATCAGGTATAACCATTTCTAATGAACTCTTGCACTGAGATAAAGGACAGGCGATGTATACAAGTGAGAAGCACAAAGATGATGTTATGATATTTAGCTCTCTACTATTCTTTCTACTCCGTATACAAACCAAATTCTGATCAGGGTTTGTGGTATTGCTGTAGAAATTAAACTGAAAACTAATTTAGTAAGCTAATTAAAGAGTAACTGTTTTGTAAGAAGTTAATTCCCAGATGACCAAAACCTTGTGTTACATCTTTCCTTCTCACTCTCCATTCTGTGATACCAAAATAAGATTTTTATTTTTTGCATGTTTGGCAGATATGGTACATACTATTATTCTGGCAGAGAAGAAGTACATCTTCACACAGAGTTCTATAAAAACCACATAAACAATGAGGTAATAAGCAGATCAGAATCTAATTTTTTCATTCAAGACTACAATATCAACTATCCTGAATTCTCTTCTTGAAAATATTTAGGAGGAACATCAGACTGCTTCTTCTTAATGTGCAGAAAGATCTTTGTAAAATGAAAACCAGTTCATCACTGTCTGAGCCATCTCCCACAAAAATCAATTACAGGTTTCCATTTGAATGATTATTTTTACTCTTATCATTTGCCTCCAAGAATATATATATATAAAGCATGGTGACTATGTAATCAGACACCTGCCTGTCTACTCCTGTTTTCCACATCGTGAAAGACAGATGTGCTCAGTTCAGTAACAAATGGAAATCCACCCAAAGCACTACTCTCAAGCTGGATGATATCTTGCCTGAAAAGTGGTGGAGGAAAAATATAAAAGATCCCCAAAAAATTATCTGCAAATGGCTTCTATACCGGAACAGTCAGATGCCCTTTATATAGACCAACACTGAGATACTACAGGACTCAGCAAAGGGCCTGATCATTTGTCATGAGTACAATCTACACTGGCTTTATTTATTATCACATTGCTTCGTACTGCAAGCACTCTGTGGTGTTATTTACCAACGTACCGGAGCTTTGCGAAGTTCTTTGCTGCCAAAGCTTCTTTCAACTCAGAATTGCCTGTGAGTTTAAGCTGGTTCAGCCCATTCAATCCTTCAACGGGAACTGAAGTGAGCTCATTG
Source organism: Gymnorhina tibicen (assembly GCA_013399875.1). Classification (NCBI taxonomy): domain Eukaryota; kingdom Metazoa; phylum Chordata; class Aves; order Passeriformes; family Artamidae; genus Gymnorhina; species Gymnorhina tibicen. The sequence continues at coordinate 57,415 of VXAZ01000586.1, forward strand.
AAACTTAGGTCTCTGGAATGTGAATATTAAGACCGTATTACGAAGTAAGTTTGAAGATCCTCTGGCACACATTTCATTAAAGTAGGGAAAGACTTTAACTCTCATACGAGGCTGTGGTCTGGAAATGCCTATCGGTGCAGCAGGCACTCTAAAGAAGCGTGCCCTGCATATATTCAGCTAGCAAGAGCCTTCCTGATTCGCAGATATTAAACAAATGATGAACACATCACTTTTAGGCTAAAAATATTTATTATCTCAGCAGTTTAATGACAGAGATAGGAGGTGACTGCATAGAACAGCCTACTTACAGGTTAAGAAGAGCTCCAACAGTGATGAAAGCTCCTTTGTGGATCTGATGGATCTGATTTCTACTGAGGTCCCTGAAATGAATGCCACAGGAAATTATTTTGGCAGTTTCACCAACTGTAACAGCCACTGTACTGAGAAAAAAAGCTACAAATATATCATGCCTTTACCAGAAAAGAAGAACATATCCCCTCTCTTCCCATTCAGCCAGGTGCAATAGCAGCCAAATTCCTTGGTAAGGCAGCTGTATCCTGCTTCACCTCATCGCCGAAGTAGAATTCATCTCCCATTCCTGCTCCCTTTCCCTGTCTTTCTGACACTACCAGCACAACCTGTACTCCCAAGGCAGAGGCTGGCTCTAGCATCACCTATTCCCAGCATGAAGGTGCCAGGATGACCACTTTGGTGACAATTGCATCTGTAGCAGGACATGTTGGCAGAGATAGGGGAAGACAACAAAAGAACAAGTAGAAGAGCATCTGCTTTGTTGGATTTCAAATCCAGCTCCAGCTTCTGCTGGACCACCATGACTTATAACATTCTTCTTAAAATACATGTCAATTTCTGGATATTTTTTTCCTGCTAATTTAATATAGCTTGAGTTGTAAGGGGAGAGGATAACTTTGTTTCCTTATCTGCTCCCCATGAGGAAAACAGATAGGATTTCTCCAACAAATACTATATAATGAAATAATATAGTTACAATGCAAGACCACTGAAAAAATCTCATTTTTTAGACTTCCTATTTATAAAAGTATCTTTATAGGCTAGAAAAATAAAATGGAGAATAGAAGGAACAGGGCTGAAACTGGCTGCTGGCCTTTTGCCATCAATCAAATTTGTAACACCAAACCCTGACATCAGTTTACATGGGAATCAAAAACATGATCTTGTTTTACTCAGCATGCAGCTATATATGCACTTACAGGACACGAAGGGAGGATAGTCCTTGAAAGGTGTCCTCCGCAATTTCATGGATTTGATTATGCTGTAAGGAACTGCACAGGGAAGAAGCAGAAACAGAACTTTATTAGCTGATTTCAAGTGAAGGGATAGCTTGGTGTCTGCTAATATATGGCTTTAGCCTTATAAATGACAAGATTTTACTCATTTCCCCTTGTAGGCAGACTGCCAAGTATTTTGCATCAGCTATGTTAATACAACCATGAAGCACTTTCATGGCACCTCTGCCCAATCCCAATTCACAACTCATTAATTTAGAAGAGACCATTAAGTGAGCACTGAATTACTTTCAAGCTAAAAATAACTCTTTGTGAACGTTGAAGAGTCATACTGAAATTTAAAACAACTCAACTCCATTCTTCAGGGAGTCTTTAGGCATATTCTAACCAATCCATTTATGTGCATAGCAATACTACTATGAAATGCAGGATTAAGCTGTGTCTTTCATTTCTTTTGTGCCACAGGAATAATTAAGCATTAGTTAATTAAGGAAAGCACAAGTGGTTGAATTCTATGTCCAGCACACTTCTCATATGAAATCATATTATCTCTCTTTGTCCTTAATTTTTGAAACTTAGGATCAGACTTGAAGCAAAAAAGTCTCTTAGAGATGTGGACTCAGAATAGTAAAGAGTTCATAAAAATAAACAACACTTATTTCTACTTACATTTCTTCCAAGGTGTGGCAGCCCTTAAAACTTGGGAGGTCCTTTATATTGTTATAAGACAAGTCCCTTCAAAACAGAAAATGGGAGAAGGGTGCTTAGTTCAACTCCTTTCTAGTTGAAACATCTCATCACTTTGTAACTATTAAATAGATTGACAGAAAAATCATCCTGTTAGTACCATTCTGCTGAAAAACTAAGGGTAGTTTAGAGAAAATCACAGAGGGAATCACAAGTGGGAACTCTACATCTCAGTATACACATACCCTAAAAACATACAGTACACAGTCCCTGAATTCTGAGAGTTATAATCTAAAAAAATTATTCATAACCTGCTTTTTTAGAATAAACTGGATAAATTGTGTGTCATGCACAAATTTGGTGCCAATTTTGATTTAGTGTGCTGGTAACTGCTTAAGAAAGCTAAGAAAGCTCAGAATGTTCTGCAAAATAATGCAGCAAAAAAAGACTAGAAACAAGCAAACAATATTAAATTTTCTATTTGAAAGGTAAATGGCTGTTGTGGTGTCTGAGCCATCAGCTGTGATGGCTGGGGGGCCAGAGAGCCCAGGTTCAAAGGGAGCCTGCGGTAGTGGATAAACTCAGAGGTCTGAAACCCCCACAACTCAGCTAGTAGAGCTCCTCCCACACGGTCCTGTGACCCTACACAGGTCAGGCCTCTCTGGCTGGCCAGCAGCCAGACGGTCACTCTACCCTTTGGTCACCCCCCACTGGCCCTTGGCGGGTTATCCCTCCCCCTTTCTGTATCCCTTGATAAGGACATGTGGGGCTGAGGCCCGCCCTCTTGCTCCCTGGACTTCGTGGGTGCAGGTCGGATTAAACATCGGAACCTTCAGCAAGAGCCGCCTCGACTCTTTACTTCTAGTACCGCCTGAGCTAGCAATCTGTGTGAGCGTGGCAGCGTGCACTGCACCGCACGGGTGAGAGAGAGGCTGTACCGCGAGGTGCCACAAGCACCACCCCGAGTTCCTAGGCTGGGATCTCCTCGGGACAAGCTGCGGCCTTCTCACTCCCCACCCACCCAGCGGCAAATGGCCGTTTGAAAATAAATCCCACCTCATCATTCTTTCTCCCCTGTTTCTCTTCTATGAAACAGAATGTATTTTTTCTCCTTCCTTTTTCAGGATTTGTTTTTGTTCTACATTTTCCTGCCTGTATCCTTTGCAAACGTAGTTTGTCCTCATCCTCCTGATGATTTCAGTTACCAGTTTGGGGTTTTTGGCATTAATTTTAACACATCCTCACGGCTTTTTCTGTCTAGCCTTTGTATTGCTATCTTCTTCCTAATTCTCATCTTCATTTCTTTCAGTTCCTGATGCTCTGTCCTCTGTTCCTGAACACAAAAAGTCAAAGCACTATATCTAAACTCTTCTTTAACTTCTAAATGTAGATGACTACGGTTGTGATAAGAATGAATGGTGGCAGAACAAATTTGAAGATTGATCTCTGCAGCACCACCTTACGTATCTCTCGTAACATATGAAAGAAATATAGCATATCCCTATAAAGGGGACTCTGTTTAAGGAATGCAATGCATTACATAAAATCTGCCAAAAAACCTTGATTTGAACAATCAAGAAACCAGATTTTCAACTTTGGTAGAACTACTAGGATTAAAAATTCAAAGCAACACTTTTGCTTTAAATTAGATTTAAGTTTCTTTCAAAATATTCTGATGTATGAAGAGAGGCACAATATGTATACTTACAAAGTTCGAAGCACCTTTTGCTCTTGGCATAAATTAACAGGAATACTGTTTATCTTGGTTCCTGTAAGAGTTCTGGGGGAAAAAAAACCCAACAAACCCACACATATAAATGCTTCTGTTGTTTATGACAGATGGTATAACAAGGATATGTAAGAGCAGAATGTTATTGGGGTGCTAGATTCACCCACCAAATTTGTTTGTTTGTTTGGAAGAGGACAATTTTTCTGTTTTTCAGTTTTGGGAGAGGGGGTTAGTATCAATGGCCTTTTCATAGGCTTTTCTCAGCTTCCCCTACTAAAAAAAAACCCATTCAGTGGCAACCAGGTATCACAGTGAGGAAAACTGTATCATTACATTTATTGACAGGAAGAGAACATATATGCAGTTGCTCTCCAGATCCACTAATCATATTTCAATTACTTCACAAGAGGCAAACCCAAGAATTTATTTCTGCAGAAGACACTTACAAGCTCTCCAGATTTATGGTTCCTGTCAAATTAGGAAACCACTGCACCATGCTGGCACCCCGAATGACCCTAAAAAAAATCCCCATGAAAATTAGCTGTGAACTACTATGAAATTGAATTGCAGTCTTGCAGATTGACATTCAGTCTTATTATCAGGTAGATATTTACACCAAAGAGACATTCTAACATTCTTATTGCTCTTAATTTTTACACTTGAATAATGTGTGAAAGACAGTCTTTTCACTGCTTCTTATGCTACTCATTTGCTTAATAAATTACTCCTCCATGAGCAAACAATTGGAATTCATCAAACTGGAAAGAGTGCTATCAATACACATATGAAAAGTATAGTTTGTAGTTCAAAGTCTCACTCCATTTTGCTTATTCATCACCCCCAGAAGTGTTATCTTTTAAGAGCATACATGCACTAACCTGCAAAACATTCTCACCATGTACATCCCTGCTAAAAAAACACCAACAACATACTGCAGGTTGTTTAACTAAGAATCTGAGCATTTGGCCTGGGGTTATGTATCTTATGAAAGGTAATTTAAAAAAAAAAGTTGTACAGCATATTTAATAGAGCTTCTTAAGAAACTAGATATTCCCAACAATAACAATATTTATTAAAACTTACTGCAACAAAACCTCTAACATAAGAGGGAATCAGAAAATTTATTTATTTTGAGTTTTAGCCACAACATTTCATACCCACTTATTGTACTGTATTGTCAAGAAGGTACTTACAGGGAATGCAGATCTGACAGATTCTGAAATGCTGAGTTCCCCACAAAAGACAAAGGATTATCATACAAATGTCTGGGAAATGAAAGACACGTTTCAGTGGTTGTTCTTACAGTCACTGTCTGCTAATGGCTAAAAATAGATGGATGAAAATTACTTACATCGTTCTTAGAAGGGGGTTTCCTGCAAATGCACCATCAGGAATTATGGAAATGTAGTTACTGTGAAATCCCCTAAAGATATTAGCAAAGAAAAACCCAACATTTAAAACTATACTGCCAGCAGATTCAACCAGTAGTCATTTTCTTCACATCTACTCAATTCCCAATCCTGCCACAACCAGGATTGCAATAGGACTAAGTCAAACTGTAGGAATAACTTTAAAGGCATGATTTCTGTCTACTGCACATGAGCTAAACTGAAAAAATTTCATTAGAAAGGAATTATTTTGACCAAACATGATGCTGTACTTTCACTTTTCTTACTCATCTCTTAAGGAGGGGACAAGGAAAATATGTATGATCAGTGAGTACTCAATCTGCTACTTGAGGCCAAAACCATCTCATGATTAAGATCTATGCTAATGGTTCTCCTGAATAAACTGCCTGCTTATGTAACTCCAAAATAATTTTCAACACATGCCCTCTCTAGATGATGATTGTATTTTCTTTTAATTATAGCTTCACTTAGCATAACTTAACCTGATTTAGGCTCCTGCATAATGAGACAATCATTCTTAAATCCAGGAATTTTTTTCCTTTTTTATTTATGGAAAGGAGAAAGAAAACTGGTAAAAAGGGAGAGTAAGTAATACTCACAACTCCTTTAGACTTGGAAGGGCTTTTATGGCTTCAGGGAACTCTACCATGTTATTGTAATTTAAATCCCTAGAAGAAACAAAGCAAGAACATTATAAAAATTTTAACAGTAGCCATGAATTGTCAAAATAATTTTGTTTAAGACAGTCCAATGAAAGAAAAAAGTTCTCAGAACACCTTTAACTAGGCCATAGAATAACTCCAACTTAGATTTACTCTTCTGATGTTTTACATGCTTTATAACCAGCTAATAACTTAGGTAAGATATTTAATATTACCCATAGGATTACTCATATTAAGTCAAATAATATTTCGTTACAGCAAAGCTCAGTATTTTTCAATACCTCAGAGATTTTTCTGCAACAGAATTTACACTGAAATGAACTATGATTTCAAAGATCTTTTAAAAAAGTATACAAATGACTACTCTTTATAATCATCTTACTAAGAATACATTTTGCCCAGGTTTTATAAAACAAACAGTAAATAAGCCATTATGTAAAAGCAGACCTTGCAGCAAAACCAATTACAAATACTGATTATAAACACAGAGAAACCTCATGACACATCGGTGATGGGGATCTGTTGAATTCTCAGTTAACTTGTCACTATTTTAGCAGTAATGTCAGAACTTCTGCAAAAAGGATTCCTTATAAATGGCAAAAAACATTTTCAGAATCTTACATCAGCTGTATCTATTTACACAGCACCTCATTACTTAATTGAGGTTGTAAGAGGATGACAAGATGAAGTAAGCAGCATTTCTGGATGCATCCAAGCTGGTCATGTTAAGAGGTTGTCACTGGCTTGGCCTTGCCCTCCTTTATTAGTTTCACTTATTTAGCATTTTCCAAAGCATAAAAAAAATGCATTGCTGAGGGAGATACTGCTTATTAGACATTCACTGAGTGAGCTGAAGGGAAATGGGAAATATAACCCAAGCAGCTGAAAGCCATTCCTTGCCAGTGAGGCACTCTGGAGGTTGAGGACGAGGAACAGTGCGGCAACAGCCCTCTGAGGCCCTCTCAGAAACCTCCTATTGTCACACAACAGCTTTGGCAATGTATCCTATATATGTTTAGCCCTGCAGGAAATCTGAGAAACAAATATTTGTCCCTTATCACTTATAGGGCCACTCAAGCTCTTGTGATCTATCCACCTGACTCAGCAGAGTGCTATGCAAAGATACACCGGCTAGACCAGGGATAGGAACATTAGAGCCACATCATCCAGCATGACATTTCACCCAGGCTAATATTTACCTGCTTCTCAACGTAGTTAATTAGTTTTTGGTGGAGCAGTGCATTGATACCTTCAGTTCTGAAACCTGAGCTGGACCTAAGTGTCAGTGGCATGTGTTGCACAGTGCACATACACCTGATTTGCAAAACTTTCATCATACCAGTATGGCAACCTTGATTAAGCTGAGAATGAGACAAACACTGACCGCAATTATTTTAAGAAACATACTTACAAGGTTTCAAGGTTGTCTAATCCATCAAAACAGTGCTTTCCTATAGTTTTTATTTTATTATTATGAAGATGTCTGAAAAGCAAAACCAAAACAAGTGAATGATTTCATATAAGTTAACAAATTAGCAGATATTTCTATGAAATCAAGAGTTAAGTAGTTTAGGAAAAAAAACATTGCATGGGGTGGATTACACAGAAGAATATCTTTCACTTCCAGACAGAATATTTCATCCTCATATGGAAACGTAATAGATTGTTTGCAGTCAAGACAACCTATTTTAAGTCTTTAATCACTGTTCAGAAATGGGATAAAAATACCACGTAAACACAGAAATCATACGAATTTTTCATACTATTCCTTTGAGATTTTTAAGACTACAAAGAAACAGGTTTCAGATAAAACACAGCAATTTTTCTTCTTTTAGTATCTCTGAAAGCTTTCTCTGACAACCATTGTTTGGAAATATTCATTATATAAGGAGATGTCCGAAATCAAATCTCACTACCCATAGCCCATGTGACTTTTTGTTTAGGAGAAAGTCTTTAGCAAATCTTAGGTGGGTTCTCTAACATACATGGTATCATGTCATGTTGGAAGTATAGGCTGTTACTAGTCAACTGAGCTAAAACATAGCAAAAAACCCATTTTCAATGCCACCCTAGATTAATCAAAACTGTAACTGAGGAGAAAAGCAAAGTGACCTATGAAATACAAATACTCACAGAACAACAAGACTTGAAAGGTTTGTAAATGCATAGTCAGGAATGTGTGTTATTTTGTTGAGAGCCAGCGTTAAGGCTTGCAGAGAGGGGAGATTGCTGAGCGGATAGATGGGAACTTCTGTCAAACTGTTGTCATCCAACCACAGGTGACGCAGCTGCACAAGACCCTCAAAACTGTCTTCTGGTATGGCAGTAATATGGTTAGCATCTAAACGCCTATATTAGAACAGAAAGAATTCATGTAACAAACTCACAAACTACAGATCAGCAAAAATACCAGTTGGGAGTCCTACTACTCATGAACATTTTTTTTCAAGCTTATATATCTTTCACTGAAATAATTCAATACTGCAAAGTTTGAAGTTTTATTGAAAGATGCATGAAAACCCTTTCAAGGCAAATGAAGAGCCCTTAAAATAAAGTTCCATAATAAACTTTTCAAACGTTTTTCAGAAAACATTTTAACAAATTGATATGCTTATAATCAGCTAACCAAAATGAATTGATCACTCTATAAGGCATCTCCCAACAAAACCTCTAGCTTCTAACACTGCAACAAGTCTTTAAAACAGTAGCTTGACAGCATATCTAAGATTGCAGAGGCATTTACTCATTTGAACAGATTATCCCTACTGCTACCTTGTTGACAGCATTGTTTTGACATGCTTTGTTTTGTGGTACTGCTAAACAGTAACTAAGCAACTACTTTGGAGAACAAGATTATTAAAAACTGTTCGTGAACAAAGTAACAAAGTCAGAGTTATGAATTATCCCAACAAATAAAACATCTCAACTAAAACTGACTGCTCTCTTGCACCTGATCTTTGTTAACATTCTCCACAACAAAATGCAAAATAGCACGTCAGCACTGTTAGCTATTGTACATTACTGGATTTGCCATCATACTTTTTCCCTAAATGAATGCCAACTGCAAAATTAGATATAGTAACTGTCCTGGTTCCAGCCACGACAGGGTTAATTTTTGCAGTAACCAAAACGGGACAAGGGGACATATCTAGGACCCAACAGGTTATTCAGTATCCCGGGAAGAAGCAAAACATTCATAAAGCAGTGATAGTCCATGAAATTTAACAAATGGACTTTAATGGGTCTGAGAAGGCATAGGGCAGAGAGCACTGGGCAATATTTCACTGTTCTCTGACCTAAAAACTGTCTTCTCTAGGTCAACATACAGCTGAACCATGGTGACTTTGCTGCAAACACAAAAGAAAGCACCTTGCACAACTGATTTGAAATGACTGCTGTACCAGCCATGGTGCATTGTGCTGCCGTGCAGGGAGACAGAACACATATACCCTCCTCCATTAACATGGATGCTCATTAAGATACAAATCAGCACAGCTCTGGAATTATATTAGCACTCTCTGGTTTCTAAAGCCATGACCCGATATGCTCTTGAAAGTCTAGCTGCGTGTTAGTTTCAGAAGTAATTTCCTCCAGCCATTCATCCTGTCCTTCTCTGGGCAGGCAGTGTGGACCAAGTGACTTTGCTGCATTTGTCCCCAGGCACAGTCACAATAGATCTGGATCCCAACACTTAAAGGACATGCAGAATTCAAAGGGAGAAGACAACCCTGACCAAGAATTAATGCAGAAGACAAGACTGATCACAAATTTAACACGCTTAATCTTTTTCCTTAAAACAGAGGTTTGTTGTTGTGATGCATGCGGTTTGCATTATTTTGATGAAAAAAGGCATCAGCTGAATTTCCATGTAATAAAAAGTCCAAAAATACATTAAATTAAACAACAAATTTATTTATAAAACTATTTATTTATAAAACTATTACAAGTGGGAACTTACAAAATTGTCTGCAGTCAAAGTTCTGTCCTAAGATGAGTGAGGTGTCATTAGCTCTTATGCTGGACATCAAAGAGGTAATTCCTATGGTTCATATACTGGCATGCCCTTATCATTTGCCCCATGATCTGACAGGTGTGTATGATATTCTATCTGAATGCTCTTAGGCTGCACTGAGACTAGAACATTTCAGAGAAACTAAAGTTTGGTGATAATAAAGGAGGAAAACAAAGAGGCTGGGGGAGAGAGGAAAAAAGCCTGAGGCTCTGCTTCAGAAAAAAAAGCAACTAGAAATTACCTGTCTTTCTTCTCTCCTAAATTTACACAGCTCCCTGAAGATCAAAGAATTATTTCTCAATGGAATAAACATATCTGAGTCTTCTAATTTCTCCCTGCCCCTCCCCGCCTCTTTTTTTTTGAGGTTATTTTTGGAGGGGGGAAGGGGTTGGTTTGGGTTTTTTAAAGAGAAGCAGCATACTTAAGAGACAGGCCTCAATCATTGTGCCTACTTGTCTAGTCCATTTGTACTTCTACTGGCGCCTTGCTAAATTCCATTTATTCTAGGAGACTTTGGAAAACAAAAGCACATAAAAAAGCCGCATGTCCTGCTCCTCCTCTCCCATCCTTAAAGAAGGAGGTGAACATAAGAAGGATGAATGCACACAATGAGGGAGTTGAACTCAGCCAGGGAGAACAAATATGGTCATGGAGATGATGTCAGACTCTGAATTTTTAGTTTGCTTTGCCAAGACCTCTGTCGCCCAGAACAGGTGGATCAAGTACCCAAATAACCATACTTTAAACTGATGACTGTCCACAGCCATCCAATCTATTGTGTTCATTTTCTCCAGCCGACAGCAGGAACGATGAGGGGGGGAAAAAACAACACTACCCACCACTGGCATTAAGCAGGGAGGTTTGGAAAGTGGAAGAGATATTTTTAAATTATTTGGCCATTTTTGTCTCATCGACAATTTTTTGTGTTCCTTCATTTCTCCTAAGAGCTTAATATGCCATGGTTATTTTTTTTTCCTCTTCCAAACAGTTGAAGCTTATCCACATGATACCGAATGCACAAAACACAGCTGAAACACACCTATTTAGTGTGAAATGCACATAACAAAGCAGTTAGTGAAATAACTGAAAAGCAAACCTAAAATATTTGACCTTCACAAAAGATTAACAATTAAGGACAACAACTTTTCTTTAAGGTAGATAAGGGAATATTCCCTAGCTCCAATAACTAAGAACACGCAATATTCTTTGCTTGGACTGGACTTTGTACAAAGACTGTCTTTTTCCATTATATTGTTAAAGATAAGAGTATATTCTTCAAATTAGAGCTTGCAGCATGTACCTTAATCTTTCAGAAGCTACTCCAATTCTAGCTTTCTTATAGGCACTGGCTTGTGAGAGACCTTTACATTTTAGTCTATAAATTAAGAGTTCACTTGTGGAGCTGTCATCTTCACTTTTATCACCTCTCAGGTTCCCTCCTCACACAAGCACCAACTCCAGAAGAAAAAAAGAGCAGGTGGATGACAGAAACCTGAACATTCAGCAGCTCTTACATATTGTTAAAACAGGAATACAGCAAGGTCTTCAAACAGTTGACTTTACTCTTAGGAAACCAGAACTAATAAGAACACCTACCTCAATTCAAATGAATAGAAGTTCCAAGTCTAACACACACATATAAATGAAATTTTACATACGAATGTACACACACTGCTTAGGGCAACTGCCCTACAGCCTGCATCCCCTATAGGTAACATCTGAGAGGCCTCCAGGACCAGCCTCCCAGCCTCACTAGCTCTCATCTGTGAGCACAGGCAGTCTTCCAGGCTTCAGCAACTGGGAAATTTTAACAGCCTTGTACTAATAGCCTAATTAACAGCCTTGTACAGCAGGAGTTTACTGCTGATGTTAATAAAAGGCAAATCACTCCCAGATCTTGTGTTAAACCACTTCTGCTCAATGGCAATCATTAAAGAACTTTGCTCTTTAAAGTGCTCCTTCAAAAACCACAAAGAAATCAGTCCAATAACAGTGGAGTAGATTTTTAGGTCTTGAAGTTGAGTACTGATAAGCCTGGTACCTTGGAAATCCTGCAACAATGGGAGGCAATAACCCATGTTAACAGAGGTACTTTAAAACACTCTGAGAGTTTGCTCACTGTATCAAGCAGTGGCTTGTGCATTATATGTTGAGAACATCAATACAAGGATTTACTTTATTCAAAGACAAATTTACAGCAGCCCTCAGAAACTAATGATACATGCCAAAGCTATTTCAATCACCAGTACTGATGTGCCAGCACATCTGTTTCTTCCATCTAAATGTTTAAGATGGTACCAGTCAGAGGTCACAGTTTGCTGCAAATTACCCCACAGAGGATTCAGCTAATTTTGCCTACATGCTGTTTAACTTTCACCATCTAATTTAAATTTCTGATCATTCAATTTCTAAATAATTCCCTGATTTTATTTAAACTTAGCAATTCCTTAAGCAAGCCCAGATAGTTTAAAAAAAAAAAAGCTACAACAGTTCCAGAAATTCCTGAAGTTCACAAGAAACCATATCTCACTTTCAAGAAAACCAGAACAGCTTCTAAAGGTAAAGATGCCATAGAAAAATACAACTCTTGTCATTCAGCAAGTATGTGAAGTATACAAAGCAGTACATTTAAAGATTTTTCAGCACAATCAGATATGCTCAGAAGAGCTCTTATACATTCTTAACTCTAAACATTCAAGGAAGAAAAACATATTCAGTGTATTTAAGTCTGTATTGGTTTTGCAGGTTAAAGAGAAAATATGTCAATTTCTTCCACTGCCATTCTTATTAATCCCATATCTTAACACAGACTAAATCTGAGGGCTGATCCCCTTTAACCCCTTAATAACAGCAAAGCAGGAAACTAGAAAACCTCTGAAGACAAACCATTAAAAGTTGCTTAGCTGAAAAGACACCTGCCACAGTTAGGGGTGCATACTACATATAAAACCATTTAAAGCTTCTTAACTTCATTTAGCCATTGCTGTTGATGAACACCTTCCACAGCCTCCCAGACACTACTGTCCCTACAGACATGTCTTGTCCTTCCAAACTCTATAATCCAGAATCACAAAATTATCAATGGGAGCCCTAAGGCACTCTTTAAGAAGAAAAAAGCAGAATTAGAACAGAACTGTGTATTCTTTGATATAAGATTATGTTTGCATTGTTCTCTCCAAATGCAGGGATCTTCCCTTCTGACACATTTTGCCTTTATGGTTTACATTACTGAAATTGTCACCAACATGAACTATGGCTTAAAACTGGGCAGTTTCATTACCAGCAGAATGTTTCTAGATTTGACTTTGTAAAAAAAAATACAGATATTAACTTGATCTGTATAAGGAATCCTTCCTAAAATACAAAAATGCTAGAAACGCAAGACTGTAGCTGATATATACTACAGCACATATTTTAAATGTGTTCTGACTGAAATATGCCTCTCTTCTCTGTCCCCATGCTTTTACCATAAATTTTTACCCTGCAAAGCATGATTCTGCTCTCATTCCTTTCAGTTATACATTAGGACCCTAATCTTTCCTGCCTGGGCCAACCAAGATGATTCGCAGTCCCAGGAAATATTATCCCATACCAGTTCAGCACATTCATGCCTCCTGCCTTATCCTGCCTCAAGCCTGCTCCAGCCTCCTAAGATACAAAAGCAGACTGAAAAACTGGTTATGTTCCTGCTGTGAGCAGACTGGGCTGTTCAGGGAGCCAGAACTGCCACCAGGTACTGCAGAAAATGACTGCTGACCACATGCATGAAGACACTTACCCCTGCAGCTCAGGTGAACACCCACACAAGAAAGGCAGGAGCTATCACAGTTGAGCATCACACTGGCATGATCCCAAATCCCACAATTTGGGAATCTGGCAGAACAGCTAAGGTGCAGTGCTTTGAACTGTTGCTGCAGAACGCTCTAATATTCCCTCCATGTGGACATGTGTGCACATGTGCTGGGACAGTAGAACTACAATTATAATACATTAGTATTATAGTAATACCCAATACATTAGCAGATACTGACAGGCTTTCAAAGGACTCCTGGATTTGATGGCAAGTGCACAGTGGCAATTAGGTTTGTGGGTTTTTTAATTCAAGTGGAATAAAGTTTTCCTTTGTAAAGCATCTGAAAGTCTTTGTTTAAATAGTGTAATTCCAATATTTGTCACACACTAGGGATTGTACTAGACTATTCTGTGCTATGACTTAAAATTCCTACATAGCTGAGTTTCTGTGGTCAGTCAGAGCAACCCTAAAAATTGCTGTAGTTTACAGACCTATTTTACAAATCCCCAGATTCTGAGACAAAGCTCAGAATAAACAGTGTTACCAAAATAAGTCATCACAGTCAAATATGCCAAGGCATTTAAAGGAGTGACTTTCTTTAATGGCTTCCCAGTCGTTCCCAGGGAGCAGCTTCGCACACGCTGCTGAGCGGCACACCACTGTGCTACTCTACCTCTGGCTCTCTGTATGACCCTTGGATTGCCCATAAACCTCACCAACACCATTTCCAAATCTAAAATACAAAGTACACCACTTCATAGCCTTGTAATAACAAAAACATGTTGATGCTTTGCAGTAGTCAAAACACATCAAGACTACTGTTTACATTTGTGAAGCTCTTTGTCAGGTTTTTCTGCTACCAAATGAGGAGGGCACAAGCTGGACAACCAGTGCCTTCTCCCTTGGTAGAGCCCTCCCACAGTCCCATTTGTCACAGCATCTTGCAATGTGAGCATACATCCTGCTAGGTAAACTTTTCTGGGGTGCTACATAGCAAGCTTCCACTCACTAAAACTCCTTAATTTTACTAAATTTCACCTCCATATAAAGAACTCTCTTTTGGAGGCCAGAGCTGGGAAAAATATTAAATGCAAACAGAAAATAAAGAGTTGTCATTCAGTATTCTGAACCAGGCTGGCTACACACCAGCTGTAATATAAACACTACAGATCATGAAGCACCTATAACCATCTTCTTTATTTCCACCCAAGTATGTTTACCGAGCTTGTAAATACATACCACGTTGTGGCAACTATCATCCTATGAATCTAAAAACTGGAGCACATTAAGAAAAAAACAGTTGTAAAGGAGTTTCAAATGAAATTATTATCAATATACTATAAAGTTTTATGAGAAAGTAATTTGTGCCTTCACCAAGAAAAAATCCCCCTGAATCATACTTCAGAGCAAACTGGGAAACTGCCAAAAGAGGGTCAGTTCAGTAATGTTTACACTTGCAGGTCTGGGATGGAGATTATATAAAAGAGTAGAAGCAGGTTTTCTGACACATATTCTGCAATGAGTTATTTGTTTCAAAAGAAGTTTACAGCAACCTGGGAGTTTTAATCCACACAAATTCCTTAGGGAGGGGAATAAATCACTTTTTCCATTTTTAAAATACAATCAAGCAGGATGCTGACACTTATGTTTCCATGTTCAGACACAAAATTCAGAGGACCAGTCTCATATTCCTTTGCCAGAAGGTGCTATCTGCATTACTAGGGGATATGCATAATCAGTGTAATTATGCATGAATAATGCTAACAAAGTTTTCCTGAAATTCATCTGAAATGCATTCTGGTGTAGTAAACATCTCACAGAAAAAATGCTTTACATTTCTCACTACACTTGTCTCAAAACCCAATTTATTCTCAAATTCCTGCCCATTCTAACAAATTACAGTGGTCTTGCAATGCAGAAAGATATCATTCTCAGGAACAGAGAGGGACAAACCAAAGGCTGATTCACATCAGTGGATGGAAAACAAAAAGCCCATGATAAAATCTTCCTGAGCTTCAGATTAACTCAGTTGGTTAAGAGCATGCTGCTAATAACACCAAGGTCATGGGTTCAGTCCCTGTGTGAACCTTCACTTGAGAGCCAGATTAATGATTCTTCCAACTTAGAAATGTCTGTGATTCTGATACCAGTGACTTCCAGACTGGATTTGCCCACTGTATTTCCAGCAGTTATCTGGAAATCTCCATTTGGTTTTCCGCCGAAAAAGAAGTAACAAGCGGGTTACTACTACTTACTAACCTAATTTCCTCCTTTTTCACCAACTTGATACAGTTTATCATTTGCCCTTGAACAATGAAGCTTCTAGAAAGGGAAATCTCACCACATTTTAAACTGTTAGTATTATATTTTAATTGTAAGGATGTTTTGGTCAAGTGATTATAATGATTGCATTATACAATCTAACATAATCATCCTACTATTTTTTTCAAAACTAAAATGTTTGCTTTTTTAAAAATGGCTCTAACATAGTCGTCTTTCCAAAAATATTCAAAAAAAAGAATTAAAAAAAAAAAGAGAGATGATGGCTTAATTTACACATTCATTATTTTTCCCTTAAATTTTGTTCCTTCCCTCTTGCACATAAAATTATCATCAAATTATCATCTCCAGCAACTGGAGATTTACTATTTTAAACTTTAATTAGAGAACAAACATTATTGTAAATATGTAGAGAAAAAAGAATGCTCACTGAAAATGAAATGGATGATTTGTAGACAAACAGTTTTACTAAAGCAGTTTCTCTTTTTGGCATCAAAGAAATGCTGGAAGTCAGAAAGAAGCTTTTGTTTTGTTTTAAATCATTACTAAAGGTTTATTCATATTGCAATTTGAAGGGCTTTTATTACAATGCATAGTATTTGCGCCAAGACCAAGGTATTTTCTCTTCTATACACACTAAAACAAGAGTGAAATGCCGACGTTAAATTCACTGCTTACTGGAATATCCAAGCAGCTATGAGAAGCAGGGCCAAGATCCAAGCTTGGGAATGCAGAAAAGCACTTTGCAAAAGTTGTGCAATAGTTTGCAAATCTATTTTGCAAAACTAATTTCTTTTTCAAAATCCATAATCTGATACAACACCGAAAGAAACAGGATCGTGGGCCAGAAACCTGAATTTTGGCACAGAGAGAATAGATAATTTGCCCTCTCTCTCTCTGGAGGTAAGCAGGAAGGAGGAAAAATTTTGCAGCCCTTCCCATCTCCTCCTCCTCACAGTGATAGGCATCTACCACCTAGAGAGCTGTATCTATTAAGGTCTGATTAAGATGCTTTATAAAACATAATAAGCCATGAGATAGTATAAACACATATGAAATACCTTGTGTGCAACTAGCAATAATGGCTGAGGTATTCATAACTATCTGTGAGATTTCAACACCTTCCCATAAAACCAATACCATGCATGTCTGAAGTAATACTTCTTCCCAGAAACCCCTTTTCCTCCTCTGGATACAAAAGACTTGGGCATCATTCATTTTTGCACAACATTTCAGAATTGCTTAAATACCTCAGGATGTGCAAGAGGGATTGCAGTTTAACTACACCACCACTGCATTCATACAGCAATCTTGTACCTGGTGTTTGAGTTTTGAAAGAGTTTGCATTTGGGTCACTCCAGCAAAGATGACAAATAACATTCCTTATGAATTTTAATTGTGAAACTTTGTTCCAGTTGCAATTGCACTTTCAGAAACTCCAGGTACATTATTACACATACATTATTAGACTTCATAACTCTATAGAATGAAGCAAAGGTGTACAGAGTGACTGAAAGTGGACCTTGGAGAACAATCTAAAACCAAAAGCAAAGGAAACTTACAAGGACTGCAAGCCACTTAATCTTCTGATGGCCTCATTAGGTACAGTCTTCAGCTGATTGTTCTGTAGGGTTCTGTAAAAATCCACTGTGTTAATAAAGTAAAATTTGACAACCATCTTTATCAACGGTAGAGGTAACAGAAAAGCCCATAGTCCTGTTATGGTTTCCCAGATTTCTAGTGTATGTAAAAGCATGTAGAATTATCAAGACCAGATATCCAAAGGCAACAAAGAAACAAGAATATGGTCTATTTCAGTTTTATTTACAACACATTCATTAACAGCATTAATTTGCAGAGAACAAGCTCTGACACAATATGCTGAAATTCTCTTGGGAACTCACTGAAGAGGTTAAACAACACTAGGACAAATTTGCTAAGAGATTATTTTTTTTGTTTTCTTGTCGAATTATCTTATACATGCTAGAAAACACACAAACCTCTAAGTTTTCCTAAAATCACATCAATACACAATGCATTAACAATCTAATTTACAAAGTGTGCTCACAACAAGAGCATCTTTGGGCCAAGCTGAATTAAGCTATGCTGTTGTGGGTTTCTTCAAAATTCTCTTACAGGACAATGTATGTCATTGAGTTCTTTTATAAAGAAAATGTAAATAACCTTATAAAATCTTACTTGGTTTTGGTGCATACTGGGGTAAAAATTCAAGTAGACAAGAAAGTTAACTGTTAATTAAGACCTGATATTTAGAGCGACAAAGACCCATGTCCCAAATTTTCCCAAGAACTGCTAGAATTTCAGGCACCTCCGGTGCTGAGTATTTCAATGGATATGCCTTCAAGAGCTTTGACAATTTGCATTCAATTTACAAAATATCGTATTAAATAGTACTGTAGATGGGCAGTTCCCCAATCTGTACCCTGTTTATAATGCCTGTGTTTTTTTCTTTAAAACCTCAAGGTCTGCTATTTTTTAAAAATATCTCTGTAATTAGCTACCTATTACCCTGCTAGCATTTGGAAATATTTACATCATCAGAAATGCTACAGTTTTCGAATAGAGGTTTTTAAAACCCCAAAAAACAAGAAAGTTTTTTTTATCCTTAGCTATGGAAAAATAATTGCCATAAAAATTCTTATCTCAGAAAGAAAAACAAAAGATTTTTTTAATAGTAAGCCATTTTCACCTAGAGAAGCATCAAACTATAGCAAGTTTTTCTATCGCCAGTAGAGAATAATTCAAACAGTGTATTAAATCTCTAAGTACTTGTACTACCTGATAATGTTAGGGCACCTGACAGAGTATGCTGAAGGGATGGAGAACAACAAAAGCTTACATGTCCTTTTTAGGATTTTTCCTCTGATTCTTCTGCTACAAGATATACTTCAGAAACAAGTAAGTGTTCTAATAAAATGCAATAATTATAGCTTAGTCAAGTTCATCACTGTCATCTTAACCACATCCAGCAGGTTTCGTAAAGAAAAAAAAGTTTGGAGAGCTATACTTTAGGAGGATGGAGGGCAAAAAAGTTTACAGCCTACCAGTAAACAGTCTGGCTAAGAAAGCGCACTAAGAAAGCATACAGCTAGCTATGAAGCTCTAAAACCCAATTACTTACAGAACTTTGAGTTCTTTCAACCCGGACAAGGCCTTTGGATGGATAAAGCTAAGGTCATTGCCAGCCAGTCGCCTGGAAAAAAATTGCAATAATAATTTCAGTCACAAAATACAGTACTTCTACAACCATCTAACTAGGAAAATCACTCCTATATCAAATTTTGCAAGCAATTATGCATTTTGCATTCAATTACGCTACATTCACAATCTTCCAAGTTTGCAGTTATTTTACTTATTACACATTTATAACAATTAGAATGCACTACTCAGCCTCATGGATATTCTTTTGCAAATGTGCTAGAAAAAACCACACCCTAGAATGATGAAGAACCTTCTTATGGTACTAGGTTTGAAAGTGCATTTACCAACACAATCCTCTGGCTTTCAGCATTGCTCCACTGAAACACATGCCCTGGTACCCACGTATTTTTAAGCCATACAGCAGTTTCTAAAGAAAGTATGAAGTTAAATAAAAATAGCTAGATGCTACAGCAAAGCAGCAGAAGTCTCTACGGGAATCCCATATATGAAAATAATATTCACAAGCAAGTGGTATGTTCACTCAGTTGACAGGACACCTGCTGATATAACCAAGACATAATATTGGTAATATTTCATCTTTTTGGGCAGCTATTTGGAGGAACTTTTCAGGAAAGGAAACTCTTTTGGGGCAGGAAGAAATGGAACAGGATTCACAGCCATACACGCTCTCTCTCAAAATGTGGTTGGTTTCAAATTTGGACTGCTAGACTTTAACACAAAGTAAATTATGAAAATCACCATGATATTAAAAGTAATAAAGACAGGAGATACTGCAGAATACAAAGCAGGAAAGCAGAAACAGCAGTCAAAACAGCTACTTCCAAACAGCTCATTCCCCCTTCACCCACTCTTTCTGTTTTTCTTCAATGTTTTACTTCTCCCCTGACCAGCAGATCCTGTGCAGTCCAGCCTTGGTTGAGCAGCTAATAGCTGTATTTTATCAAGGGTAAAGACAATAATGCAAAACACCTGGTAATCCGTAACTGACAAAAGATGCAAAAATTTCAGCCAAAGTATTTGCTTTCAGACTTGGTTTCATATCCAAGCTAAGCAAAAGCAATGTTGGACAAGGTTGTGCAATGAAATCATCCATGGAAATACTATGTACAATCCAATAAGTGTTAATAATTAAAAAACAATCAATGTACTTTAACAAAGGTTACAGAATATCAAAAACCACCTCTGCTGTTACAGGGCACTGTGAAGCAAGCCAGACACAGTAAAGGGAAAATATTATTTCAAAGAGGCAAACAAAGGAAATAACAAGAGCAACATCTAAAGTGTTAGCTTGCCAGAACATAGCAATGTTATTACATTTTTTTCTTCTCTAACTACATAAAAGAGATTACCCAAAGCATTTAATGCTTACATAAATCTGCTTGCAACAGAATTAGTGACTTAATAAAATGCTGCCTGATAGAGAAGATGCTAGTTATCTTTATTAAATCCATTTCTCAAATGCAGATGGCTATATTTATAAACCAAAGGAGAAGAGGACAAGAACACCATGAACAAGAAGGTGACAGCAGAAGATACTACTTGTTCTTAGAAAACTGTGTTACTCCTGCTTGTTAAGGTAGACGTTGGTTTTTAGTCCTGGTATTTTCACACACCCCCCAATTGCTATGGCTCTGACATCACTACAAGCAGGCTTAAAAAAACCCCCACATCTGCTGACTGCTGAGAAAAGTTTGTCAGCATGGCTTGTGTATAACCAAACAGCTCTGAAATGAGAAGATAAATAAAAAGAATCTACGTATGCTTATTCTTGAAATCTGCAAGCAACCTCAGAATTTCAGAGCTGTGATATGATTTTTCAAATACTTTGAATTTTTAACAATAATGGAAGTTTCCAGATGGCAACTAAACATTCCCCTACAATTCATTTTGTTGTCAGTAGCTGTCCAAATCAACGTTATTAACTTTATCTGGAGGGATGAGGAGGGAGGTTTGCAATATTTCATATCTTTCTTTTTAACAATTTCCTAAGTTCACTGTAAACAGAAAGAAGTACTGATGAAACATGCTGGGTCTCTACAGCAGAGAGCCAGTAATCCGCAAAACATGTTTTTGTTAAAATGTGTTTGAAACAGCATAACACAAATCTTTAAATTAAACAAAATTTAACTGAGGCTGTAGCACAGAATCATTTTGCATACAAACACTACTATGATTACATATTACACAATTCAAGGAGTGGCAGCCTTGGTAAATGTGTCAGGCAGCTCTGGCTGCAGCTCAGCCAAGGTTCACCGTTAATCTGGTGTGTGTGTGTGTGGCTTGTCAGGCATCTGCTCCCTCTCCCAAAGAGGCTGGGGATTATTATTTTAGCTTTAAAAAGGCTAAACTAAATACAGTTGAATAGTCACCCCCAACCTGAATGTCACTAACAACAACCTAAAGAGCACTGGAAACAAATTACAGCTGAGCCAGGGCAAGACTTCTGTGACTTCAAGTAGTAGGACTTTGCCTTCCTCAAGGCAACTCCTGCTTCTTCAGCCTTTTTGCAACCAACCAACAGAAAAACCCAACCCTTGCAATCAATTACATTTCCATTTCTCCACCATCTGGCAGTGTTCCAGGAAGCGTGCAAAGGCTTTACTAACCAGTTTGCCAAATATACATTTATCATTCACATCCTAGCCTTGGGGAGTTGCTCATGAGGAGGTTCCAACTGCAGCTCTCAAGCAGGCAAAGATCAGTATATCACACAATGCTCTCAACACACTTCCCTCTGCAGCAGCATTCAGCAGCTGGAAGGATGGAAATGTTTCTCTCTACATAACCAGGTTCATTTCAAAGAGAGAATTGAAAAATTAATAGCATACAGTATAGCACACGTACAGCATTATAAATTAGGAGGTAATTGAAATCATCCAGTCAGGTTTCCCATGTTATCTTCTTCCAGCAAGTCTTAAAAATATTTATTATTAAATATTTAAAAAGCATTTCTGTTTCTCTCATGCACATGGTAAATGGGCTAAGGGAAATCACAGCTTCACCAAGGCCAAAACACTAGCACAACAGAAAGGGCACAACTTTCCTCTCCTTACAGCAAGACTCACTATCCTGCTTGAGAGCAGTCCTGGAAATTTCTGCTCTGTGATGGGACAACTTCACATTGCCACAAAGCAGCACCTGAAGGCAGCCCTACATTTACACTGTCAAGGGCTGAGTACCCATCCTTCCCTTCATTCTGAGTGGAAATGGTTACAGAGACCTGATCAGAAAGTCCATCTGTTGCCACTGAGCCAAGGTACATCACCATTAATTAGAGCTCTTTCTCCAAAAGGCAGCAGGCTGCAAAACAGATTCACCCACAAAGACAGTAAAAACTGAATTAAACAGACAATTGTAAAGTGTTCTGCCATGCTAGAAGGCCACAAAAAACCTTATTTGCTATCTCTTACTTCTCAGGGTACAGACGCAGGCATCATATGAAGTGGGATGAAAATGTGTTCACACCGACCATGAGTTTTTCTGCTAACTCAGTCCTGACTCCCTTGTTTGGAGACTCTGCCAAGGACTGCAGGTATCTGGAATAAGTGCATCTGAGTTAAACCTTGGAGGTTTCTGCAGTGGAGTCACAGCTGTAATGTATGGCTACAGTAGATATCTTTCTTCTAGGTGGGCAATCTTGTAATTGCTTAGCATTAAATGTTGTAGTCTTCTATTTTTATTTTAAAAATAAAAATTGAGTGTTTTAATGGTAAATTTGAATGAAATTTACAGAATCAATTTCAGCATAAGCAGGATAACAGTAGGACACAGAACAAAATACTTTTGCTGGCCTGCCATACAGAGGTGAGCAATATCCTTTAATCATTATTTTAAGTGACACAGTAAATGCTCTCCAGATGTGGAGGACACCTTACTGTTATTACAGACACCAGGATACAATGTGGCTGAAGACTAGCCTTTCATGGTGTCTCATTCCCAGAGTATACAGCAAGCCCAGTTCCTTGCACTGAAACTGAAGCTAATACTGTTTTCTCTCTTTTGGGAAATTAAAACTTTTGCAATTATGCATCTGGCAACCCAGCTCTATGTTAACCAAGCCAAGTTAATCACTGGTGTCACTCCAAAAACAGGGAGGGTGTCCCAAGGATACATTTTTACCTGTAACAATTAAAACCATCACTCTTATTATGACAGGACGCAATAAAACTTCTTGGAAACCTCTCTCTTTGTCTTGCATACCAGATAGTAGTGAACCTTAGGATACTTGAGCAAAGAGTTTCATCTCCTTCTGTCCATCTGAAGATCTTATGCTCATACAGAAAATGTTTTTGCTGTGGATTTTGGGTTGATTTTTCTTTTCCTCTTGGTGGTATTCTGGGATGCTTCTAACCTTTTGTCTATCTTGTCTCTGATAAAAATATAATGGCTGCATTCTCCACAGATCAAATTCAAATAGTGACACAGACTGCAATCCTGACATGCCATAATAAACCATCTGATTTATTATTTTTACTTCTACATTAGCTGCTTTGTCTTAAGACCCAAGACTCCTATTTCAAGGTTTAGTCAAGCCTGAACCTTCCACATCCATCACTGTCCCTCTGCCCAGCCAACAGCTTCTTTTAGCTATCCAATTTTTACATACCTATTTTCATTCTATTGGAAAACATTCCATTGCTTCTCCACCTGTATTTTTGCAAACTCTAGTTTTTGTGCTGTCTTACATTGAAGTATTCTACTATCTTTACATGCCTGTCCCTAACTTCCACTTTTTCTGGGTTCTCTGTGTTTCCCAAATACAAACTTGAATTTTACTTGAAGTTCTCCCACAACAGAAGTAATCTTGAAAATGATAACTTAATCCATGATCCACTTAATCTTGAAATAGATAACTTAATCCATGATGCCCAGCAAGTGTTTCCTCAAACCTAAAAAAGAGCTTCAGTTTCCATCTGTGCCAAAATAGCAGTCACTTTGGAACAGAATTCTGTTTTTCTTAACAGATGATGCATATTTATGTGCTACAATTTATTAATCAAGGTTTGGAACTTTACAGGAGAGGTACAGTCATTTGCAGGAAAATACAGGGTTTCACTGCAACCCTCATGCTGGGGTGGATGCCCTGCCTGGTGAGGGCACACGCCTCTGCAGACAGTTCCTACCCAAGATGGGCAGCTGCAGAAAGGGAGAAGCTGGTAAAAGACTAAACGTGGCTATGCTTATCTGTGAGTAGCAAACAGCCCCTTTGGGACTTTTTTCAGCTGCAGCCTGCTGAACTGCTGGGAAGCCAATCTATTGCCTACAGGTTACTCCAAATTCCTCCACACCAATTTAACAAAACTAAATGGATACTGTATTCCGCTGCTGCTAATGGGAAATGCATTTGTCGCCTCATTTTCTTGCAGTCGTTTTACTATTATAGATATAACCTCAACCATGATTTATAAAATTGTGAGTACGTACACCAAGACACATCATGACTGAAGAAAGAGGACTGTAACTACAACCAACACTGAAACTGCACCAACTCCACTTCTTGTCATGATCTTTCCCTTTCCAGCATTTACAGCTTTCTCAAAGTTATACTGAACTTTAAGATAATTGCTCGTTTTCAAAATGCATTTCTGGTCTGAAAAGCTAAAATATCTAAGTAAACTAAACAGACTGATTAAAAAGTCTAAAGCTCGTTCATAAGTTCTATGGGTAAATTGTCAGAAAGAGTCACCAGCATCTACCACAAGACAAAATACGCTCTACGATAATGCTTTATATGGACTACCAAAGATTTTTTTTTAAAAACAGGAAAATAAATTACTATGGATTTTCAGGAAAGCAAGCATTCACAACCATGCAAAATATGCTCTATCCTTTCATTTTCAAGCAGTATCTGTATTAGGGCAAGACCTCCTTTAAGTAGAAAGCTGCAATACATGCACCGAAAGAAGTAATATAACATAAAACAATTATTATACACTATGAGTTGTTGAAACAAGCAGCCTTTGTAATCTCAACTAGTATTCTGCAGCAAAAAATGTCAAGTTTGGATAAATTTTTTAACATGGACATATATGTCATAAACATAAGCAACAATACCATGGTGTCTTGAAATCTGGTTAAAACCTAGTCTACAGCAAAAATGCTGAGTTGTTGCAGAAAGCAATTTTGATTCCTCTCACCTCCAAAGCAAAATGCAGAAAATATTTTATAAAATACATTCTCTTCTCCCTACTTGCCTTTGCACATCTTGTACTATGTTGTGGTAAATTTGCTTTGCTTTACCATAGGCCAGATAGACCCTTCACTTGATACCTATCTAACACTCAGGTAATAATGCATTTTACTTACCTAGTATGTACAGCAGAGACACAGAGATGAAAGCCACCAAGTTTGGTTTTGATTACCTGGGATGCAACAATTCAATTAACTACAGATTTGTGCTTTTAGCAGATACTGCTATTTGGATGCTCAGAAGGTTTCCAAGATCATGAAATATGTTAATGGTCAGACATGAGAGGGTGAAAAAACTGCTGCTGATATAGTAAATCCTCAAAGTTGCTTTGGTCTGTTCACACAGCCTTGTCTCTTGTCCTGGCATTTATTGGCTATCCAGGCATGGGATCTTTGAATGAACATGCATCTAGCAAGTGACATTGCAAAATGGGGAAGTGGATTAAGTCTACATATATTTGGCAATTAAACTTCTGTTACTGGTTTTCTAACCACTTTAGATACATACTGGGTAAATGCAAGACCCAGGTTCTGCAGACACCTTCACAATGAATGACCTTAGAGAAATTGAGCTAATTTTCAGTATGATTCTTTGATTTAGTTTAGGTCGATGGTTAACCTTCTTCCAGCTGAAATAAAAGCAAATATTTTAACAGAATCATCTGGAATTTTACTTTTATATAAGAAGGGCAGGAAAAAGAACTTTACCAGTGTCTGGTTACTATTTCTGTGCCAGGATATCTGCCAAGGCTAATTAGGCAAGAGTACCTCTGTACTAACAAAAAAAATACAAAGTACAAACATCCAAGCAGAGGGGAGGAAAGGAAGTAAAAGAATGACATCACCATGTCTTCTTACGGTAACATACAGCATCATACTATGAAACTATGATGACAGAATATACTCAATTACTTTCTGAGAGGATAAGGCATTTACCTTCAACATACAGGAATAATTTTTTCTCTCTTTTTATCTAAGGTTTTTGTAGAGCTCACGTGATGACTCTTGAGACTCCAGCCTCAAATTGGCTACCTGATCACTCACACACATACATCTTTTGTTCCATACTCCAATTTCTGAATCTGAAACCAAAAGGAGGAGGAGGAGGAGGACTGCATGGTACAAGCACCATTTGGAGAATTGTACTTGGAAAGACACAGCTTGAGAGCTTCTCAAGCTACTGCTCAGCCTCCAGAAGCTTCTTATCTGGTTTATACCTTCAGACAGCCCCAACCTGGCAACTGAGGCAGCATAATAAATAAGGCTTGTAAGACTGGTCTTGAAGTGTAACACTGCGAAGTTCAGCCTTCAGGCCATTTAGCTAAGCCAGCTTCTGTGTGTGTGTGCATATGAACAGAACACTGAAACTCAAAAAAAACGACAGGTAAGGAAAAAGTTTTGTTGTCCTCTAAAAGTACTTGCAGCAGAATAACCAGTTTTGGGATCCTTATACACAACCATGCCAACTTTGGAAATTAACGTGTAGAAACAGAATCTGGAAAGAAAGAAACTTCCTCATTTTCTGAAAAACAATGGAATTTACTCAACCTACTAGCATCTATCCCCATAAACAGGAAAAAACATGCAACTGTCAAGCAGAGCAAGAACCTTCTAAGCTACAGAAATATTATTCTTTTATCAGCATGATTGAAACTCATCCAGAATCAAATTGATTTAGGACTCACAGAGATAAGAAAGCACTAATTAAACACAGGTTGGCCAACATGTTTTTAAACATCATTTAGCATTTAATGCAGACCAAGTAAGTGATGTTTAAAAATATCTTAGCTGACTGTGGTTAATTCTACTTGGGAGTCTTTGCCTAAAGGTTTGTCTTGACTAGAATTTGAAGGTGCAAGTTACAACATGCTGACGCTTTCTAAAGCTCTGGTGCACACAAGGCAGCAAGCATTTCTAATGTGAGCTGGCTGGTCAAGTTGTTAGGTTTTTAACTTGCCACCACACGAGAAATCTACACCTTGCATTTTTTTCATTAAAACTTTACCTCTTGGAATTCAGGCTGGAGCAACTGAGGAAATCACCTCCTCCAGCTGTTCAAATAGTCAGAGCTGGTAGATCGATGAAGGGCACTCATTAGCTTCCAACCCAACTTCATATGGCTATTTTTGAAAGACCAACAGCCAGTATCTACACTGGCTGCCTCTGTAAAAAAGCAGCTGAAGAAAGATCTCTGCCTGTTCCTCTGACTCTGCCGGTGGGGCTGAATGGACAGAGATGGGACAGTAATGTCTCCAATCATGCCAGCCTGTTTTACAAGAGGATGTTTAACCACAGTTTTAGTTATCGCATGTGAGCTAACACAAGGCATCAGGACAACATGAAGATTCATCCTTACCTTCTCTACTCAAAACAAGTCCTTCATCTCCAGCTTCTAACTATAAACCTTGGGACTTCTCACATATATAAAAGAGAAAAGAATTGCACCATCTCATCAACATTAGAACACTACCTTGAAAATACTGCTTTTAAAAGGCCTAGCACTGAAGGACAAGGCAAGTCTTTCCACCAAGTGTTCCACAGCCAGGTGAGGAAAGACACAGCATCCTAAACTAACAGCCCAGCCTTGCATAACTCCAAGACATGTCTTATTCATAAAACTCAGGTAATAAAAAGGACATTTCCCCTCCCCTGCTGAAGATACTTCCCCTCCCTGCCCAAGGATAATACAACTTGGTGCTGATGGAGAAATTAGAAGGAAGGGTACCATCTAAATTACAAACTGAAACAGATACTACAAAAACAAGCAGCTGTGCCATTTCAGCCAGGTGGTCATCTTCAGCTGCAGTCAAGAGGGAAAATAACTCTAGCCATTTCCCTTGCAGATACTTCCTGATTAAAACCTTATGGCAAAAACCCACCTCATTTTCACTGCTAGTATACATTTTAACTATTCCTTCTGTTCCTAAAATATACTTTGTCAATTAAAAGCCATGATCAGAGACTCTGGCTGGGGAGGAAAGATGAGGAGACATTTAAGCAAGACCTTTTAAGACTTGTAATCAACATGGATATAATTAAATAGTCGAGCAAATAGTCTCACTATTTCTTTTCTTGCAAAAATTAGTTGCACGTGTGTGGTCTCTTGTTCACTGTTTATTCATCTCTCAAAAAGCAGACTAGCATTGTGTTTCAGAAAAGAGAAAACTTTTATTGATCTAAGTCTTCCTTTTATTACTTTATTTCCCCAACCATTTTCAACCAGCCATTAAATAAAGTCTGTAAGAAAGTTTTGCCCTTGCCTGATAAAAAAACCAGTATCTGAAGGTAGCATCACAGGAGAGAGACTATTTCATATAATGTATGAGCAAAAAACAAAAACACAACAGATCTTGGTATCAGTACACATCTGGAAATTAATCGAGCACTCATGTCTGTTGGTGCTTTCAGGAAGGATTTTTTTCCTTGCAGTATTACTGGGTGTGATATGGTTTTTATACCCACCAGTTGAAGAGTAGGGAGCACCCTCCCTAACCCTTGTTGGAGAAGGTCAGGGCCCTGCCCCGAGGCCGATTGGTTGGGAAATTACCTGTGCTCCCCTTTGGACAATCACACCCTTCTGTCACAAGTAACCTACAGACAGACATGGAACAGACTGCAGTCCTCTGCTTCTCACATGGACCAGCAGCCAGACAGCTAAAAGCTTATCATCTAAATCTTGCCCATGAGCGCAGCGCAAATAAGTTGACAACATTCTAAAGGGTTAAGAGTGGAAATCAAAACAAGCTTAAAAGGTCATTAAGTCAAAGATACTTCTGCTTTATTGGAGTGATTCAGGTTTCTGAAGACAGACTGGAAAACTGGCCAAGAATAAAAATCATTTTGATTTTGCCTTCCTCAATAAGAGACTGCCTTTTAAATTAATCTAGCAGATCATTCACAAATAGAGTGTAAAATTCTTCAAACTACTTTAGATAACTTTAAATATTGGAAGGGACTGCCACCTTTTAAAAGGCCATCAAAACATAACCCAACCTGGATACTTTAGTTAAAAATTCACACTGGAAAATGGTTTCTACTTTTTAAAAACACTGCATTATCTAGTTATATTTTCCTCTTCTAGCTTTTTATAACTACTTCAAGGTGTGGTTAGAAAACCATGGCCAAGTTCTCCAAGAATTTTTAGTTTCCATATCATGTTCAGGCTGCAGCATATTTACATTAGCATTTTCTGAAGAATACACATCATTAACTGCTAAAGCAAAACCCTTGGTGGTCTGCTTCTCCCTGACTCTGACCATTGCCATTTCAATAGTTTGCAAATTACTTCCAGATGGGTATCAGTTACACAGACATGGAGAATTTTTATAACATTTATAAATAGTGCTAGAATCCTGCAGACATATGGTAAGTGTGCTATGTAGTGACATGCATGACGAGGCTGTGAATGAGGGTACACAGAGCACTCAACCCAGTGGGCGGATTCTGCCCATAGACAAGTTGAAATCCCTTTGCTTGTACCTGTGAGTAATATTCCGATAGGACACCATCTCAAAGTTACAAAATCCCAGATTATTCCTGCAAATTTGATACTTTGCTGGGGAGTCAGTTGCCTAAACATGGCCATTTAGTGCCATTTCAGATGTCCTCTTCCACCTGGCATCACCTGCCATTCACGGCACCCACTGGTTTCCCATCTGTGTCAGACCTGTCAGTCTGGTGTGGGTGTCTTGGATAACCCAGAACATCTAAAAACAGCCTGGGATGCATACTTGAAGCACCCAATTTGCTTCCTCTTTGGTGATGCAGAAGGCACTTTTGAATCCAGCAGGCAGCTGTTCCAAGTCTGGTACTCTGCTTCTTTCACTAGTATTCATTTTCAGATTCCAAAAATTATCCTCTGAAGTCTCTCCAGACTACCGAATAATTCATTTCATTGAAGAAATGACAACCCCCATTTTAAGTGTCTCCTACTGCACTTTTTAATGTCAGCCTCTCCATACATGCAACTCAGTTGCCTAAATAACACGTTCTAATTGCCTCCAATTTCCATTCAATTAAATTCTATGACACTATTTTGCAACATTAATTAGCAAACTCTGCCAAGGGCTAATCAAACACAGCGCTTGACAATGGTAGGGCTAAGGCATGGTATTAAGATAAAGGTGTCTGGGGCTGTCTCCTTGATGGAGACCTCCTAGAGTCCATGCTGGTGTGGGTACTTACTGCATTTCCCATTAGTTTGTAGGATTTTCATTTGCTTTAGACACATAATTCTTGGGAGAACTTCTCAATGAAAAGTCACTTCTAGCACAGATTCCAACACCACTTTAAGTCTTTAAATTATTTTTCTTTGGCATGGAGACTAACTCCCAGGTTTGCGTGCTGAAAAAGCTACTTTGCTAGTGCCTGGCAGTCAGAATTTGGATCTGTTCAACTATAAATAAAAGCCAGGAAGAAACTCTGACAATGATAGAAAGGAAAAATTGTGGTTGTACAGTAGGAAGTACAAGAGTTCAGTTGTTCCTGTACATAACGAGCAAAAATAAAGAATGAAATATTTTTGTACCCCATCCCACAGAGAAAAAGGAACAGGGAGAACAAAGTAGAAATGTGTCATATCTGGTGCTGGTCATTTCTACTAAGGAGGAAAGCTGCTTTTGTTTGAAACTGCTTTATTATATTCCCATTTAAGAACAACTTGAACTGAAAAAGGGAATCTGGAGTTGACTTGTGGTTTTGGGTTTTTTTTCCCCAGAAGCTGGTTTAACACATCAGGTAAGCATGCTAAGAATGATTTAAAGTTTCTCGGTGTTCACACATAATTCTGAGCTTAATGCTAGCCCATTTTTTTTTTCAAACTGAAAACCTGGAATTTAGAGGGACAATGAAGTACATGTAGCAAATGGCTCTTAGGCAATAGGCACAACAGATGATGGCTGAAGGCTCTGCCTTTCCTCTTTACCTCCTGATACACCCCAAGGTTTATGAAGTTACACAATATTGCTTAATTACTTATTGGGAAAAAAATTGAAGTCTCCCACAGTCATCTACGTTGGAAAAACAGAATCGTTTGAGTTTTTCAACTTCTGGTGTGAAATATGCCTATGAAGAATTAAAATAAAAAAAGGGGGTTACAAATCCAGTCTAACAAAACATACAGACATACAGAAGCACATATGATAAAGCACTTATGGAATGCTGACTAGTATATATTCTGAAGCCTTCCTAAGCCTCTTTTTTTCCAATTAACTACTCATGCCATAGAGCCTTTCTTAAATTCTGTCAATTACACAAGTGCACCATCTGAAAACCTATTTTTCTTCATATAGCATTCTTGACTATATCACAGATTTAGGCAATACCTAAAATCAGAGGGAATAAACCAGAACCTGTTAAACATTAAATAAGATATCACACACAATTTATTCGACATAAATAAACTCAACTGCACTTCACAGTTGTACTGACCTGAGTCAAAACTATTTAAGAACCACGTAAAATGGAGTTATTTAAGTGCATTAGTAATGGTAGCTGCTACATTACCAGGATATAAGAGAGATCAAAATTCTAAGGAGAGGTGGAACACCTTATTAAAGCAACCAGTGAGGCTGAGATGCAAAGAAGAAGCTTTCAGGAACTCAAGTCTTTCTTCAGAAGCAAGAAATCCATCTCTTATCAATTTCTCAGTATCTTTGTTCCAGTGAGGTGAGGTGGCTGTACTGGTTATAGTAGATAACCAGAGTCAAAGGGTTCAGGGCTTTATCTCCATTTTTGCTATAGGGTTCATTTATCCTTTTGCCCTCTACAAATGGTTTCCATTCTTTGCTTGTTTCCTCATTGTCAAAGTCAGAAGAACACTTCCCCACCTCATAAGGGTGGTCTCTTTAGAAGAGAGACGAGCTGCTCTTTCCCTACAATGATTTATTGAAAAACCTCTCACCGCAGCATTCATAGTCCTAGTCTGGCCAAAGTCACAAATAGAGCCAGCTTTAATTTGTACTTTAAATGCTCTTTAATATAAGAAATCCTACTTTGTCACTGAAAATATAAGAGAAGCAAAGCAAATTGCAGAGGTTTTGTCTTATCTATTGCTTAGTACTGGAAGTTCTCAAAGCTCTCTTGCAAAGGTTGAACCATTACCCTTACCCTCTCTTCACAGATAAGGAAACTATAAAGCACACAGAAAGCACTTGTCACATAACAGTACTTAATAAAGTAGTAAGTGAATGTCAAGTCCACCTCCCTGTTTACTGACTCTGAAACCCAACCTAATTAAGGACTATGCTGTGAAAGCATGCTTCAGCTTTGCAAAGGCATCTTAGGTAAGACTTCAGCAAAATACTGAGGACATGAGCTTGAGGATTCAGAAATCCAAGTATCAGTTAAGTAAAACATAAAAAAAGAAAGCTAAAATGAGAGTAGGACAAAAGGGAGGTGGGAAGTAGGAAAAAAGATTTCTGCCAGAGAAATTAAGAAAAAGAAGCCCTGTACAGAATTTCTGATATAGGTCAGGATGGGCTTGTGAGCATTGCATCTGCAGCCTACAAGGACAATGGAAGCCAGCTGCTCACTAAATGAAGCAATATCTATTTTATGGAACTTATGCAACAGCTGTACTGCAGCTCCTTCAGAAACAATGGTAATTACACAACTCTTGTGTTATCTTTGGATAACACTGTAATTAGTATGTGTCATCACTCTAGCCATGATTAAAATAATTACCGCAAAAAGTCCCTTGTAAGTAGCATTTACTGTCCTGGTTTCCAAACATGTACAAGATTATATTTTTAAAGTATAATTGCTTTTTCTGTTTGCAGCTCAACTTAACACTGTTTCTCCACCCACCTTCCACTTTATACAGCCATATGATGTTGTAGCAAAACTTTACCATGTGTAAAATACTTACAGCTCTTCCAAGTACGGAAAGTTCTTGAAGGCATCTTCTGGTAGTCTCGTGATGTTATTCATGCTGATATCTCTGGAAAAGAACAAACAGAGATTTATCAATAACAAGGAAAGGATTTTTACACTCTATGAAAAGGGTAAGAAAAAGAAAGGTTCATCATATAGTATGGTAACAGAAAAAATACTATTCTAGTATCACACAGTAATATCCTTTTCTAGAAATTTGCATGCCAAACTTTCAAGTCTCTGTAATTTGAGAATCTAGTTGCAGCAAAGACCTATAAAATGGGAAGCTGACAAAATAAAGGTTTCCAACACCTTTAAACAAAAGTGATTACTCTGAAACTACAGGGAAGGCATGCATGGAAGAGACTCTACAGTACTGTTATCCCCAGTACTAATTTTTACCAACTTACACTTACATACAGTTTTAACTCAGGTGATTAAGACTCTAAAACCACAGCATATTAAAAAAAAAAAATTAAAAAAGAATATTGTGACCACCCACCACGCAAATTTTCATCCCACAGCGTCTTTTAAAAAAAAAGAATACATGCATTAGGACTTAATAAATAGCTTCTGGCAAATAAGGCTTCTGGAACAACTGGCAAGAATAGCAGAAACATGTCCTAGCTCTACCACAGTCTTTTTTTTGTTTTGTTTTGTTTTCCTTCTACAAAACCTATGAAAGTCCTCGAGGTAATAGTTTTAAGCAGATTTCATTCTCAGTCCATGAGCAGAGAGAAGCTGGCAGCAAGTGCTTACATGATAGGTATGCGGACCTGCTCAGCTTTTTCTTTACAAAGCAGCAGTAAGTGGCAAACTTTGTGCCATCACCTCAGTTCACACCTACACAATGATCACAGATAATCCAGTCCTAAAGTAAGTTATTACTCAGTGTGAGTAAAAGCAGCATGAAAACAATTTGGTTTGATAATTAATCTAACTGTTGTGTAACAGTTCATGACATAATCCAAGTTCTTACTTTCCACTTGGTTACTGGTTTGGGTTTTTTTAGTATGTAGTTACTGAGCTATTCAGTAACACTTACTAGAAGAGCCTTCCCAGCTTCCTGTCTTCCGCATGTTCTTCTCTAGAGTCTATACGCCACCTCCCTACATAATTCAGACAGAAAGCAAACATGCAAAGCGAAACTACTTTTATCTCACTAATGGCCAACAAGTACCACTGAAGTTCCTCCATGACATCAACAAGTAACTGGCAACTGATCTGCTGCACCACCTGTGCAGCAGAGACCCTTAGGCGTTGCCAATGTGAAAACTGCACTCTTACACTAAATCTAGAGGCAACCGTTCCTCTAAACTAAATGTTTATTAAATAGTAGTCCAAAAAACTTCATTTCTCATTTCCCAGTGTAAACTAAGAAAGTTACTCCTCAGCAGCTGCTAATAGTATACTAACTTAACTCAAGAGCAGTGAGATCAAAATAAGGTTCAGCACATAGAAAACAAACCCAGCTGTGATAAGACCCCAAAAAAGTCCACTATGGTACAAAAGACTCCTTCACTAAGCTCCAGAAGGAGCTGAACTCAAGATGCTTTATCCCCGGACTCTACAGCTTGCATGCTTTAAGCAGTGCTTTGTGCCTTGGCAGCAGCCTGGTCGCAGTGCAATGCTGGGGTTGCTGTGGAGGAAGTTTTTTTCCTTGTGCAGGAAAGTAAATAAATGTATCAGATACATGAACTGTCATTTGACAGCTCCATGGGAGACTGCAACTTCTATTCTCACACATTTTTCAAATTGTCATAAGTAGAGACATTTCACACATCCAGGCTTGTCCTCTCCTTTCCAGAGGACTGCAAATCCACTTCTAGTATCAGCTGGGAAGCATTTATAAATAGGGCAGAAGAGTAAGAAGGGAGTAGAGATCCTAATCTTAAAAAACAGTAACCCATGCAAGAAAAGCACAACTCTCAAAAAAACTGTCCAGGTGATATAAAACCTTACTGTCATATGCACCATAATAAATGGTGGTAGTAAAAATAAGTCCACAGTATGTATCATCAGAAAGCACTTTATGAATGCTTATGCATCACTTTGGCAAAGATTTTGGCTGCACCCACATTTGTTGTACTACATGGTAGCTCTTTTTGACAGCTGAGGTAAAGAAATCACATCCATCTGAAAGCAATGGTCTTGAAATTTCCAGAGCTATAAATGCCCAATTTCAGAAGTGCCCTATGCGATCCTAAACAAAGTCAATGGAAACCATGCAGACACACAGAATGGCTGACATCCAAATTCAAAGCAATTCTGGCTTTCTCTGGGATCTGAAATTAGCTAAAAATGTTTTTTCCCTGTAGCTCCAAGTGTTAGGCTCTACAATTTTAATTTGGAAAGTAGATTATTTGGATGTAAGCATGAAACAGATCACCTTAATAATGAGGACTTGAGAACTATCGTCAGTATTCTCAAACCCTACTGAAATTTATTTTCAGTGAAGCTGAATTTATAACAAAACCAGACACAAATATAAACTGCAGTTTGTCTTTATCAAGTGAATCTTCAGGGACTGCTTATCATGATGCCTTGCTAAAATGCTGAAATATTTACAAAGTTTCTGTATTTGCCTTCATTACCTGTGATAGTAACTCTTACTAAATAAATAAGCCAATCTTTATAGCACTGATTTGCAAACTTTGGGGAACAGCAAAACACCAACTTTGAAAATTTCTTAATGACTGTCATACAAGTCTTAAAACAATTCTTGTTTAATTAAGAACATAATGCAAAAGCAGCTTTGCTGATATATATATATATACACACATAAAATATTTTTTCTTTTCATTTCACTCTGCAGAATCTCCTCAAAGAATGAGTTCATAGGCACTATATGCTGGTAATAAAATATGAAGTAGTTCATGAGCAAGAATTTACAAACAATATTAGGAACACCCATGACACTGAAATTAGATGACTTAATAACTAGTCTCTATTAAGTTTACCTAGTTAATTTGGGAATATACACTTAGTAACACATAATTAATAGAAGAATTGCAAAAAAAATGGTGGAGCACAATATACTATGACAAAATAATGACAAGTAATCCCCAAAATCACAGTCCAAAACAAAAATAGCCCTTGCTAAGTTTCTACTGTTTGTATTTTAGAAATAGTCATTTTACTACTCCTAAACTTTAAAAAAAAAGGGATCAGTCTATGTAGTATCAAGAAGGCTGTCTATTTAATAAAGATAAATATTAGTATGACCCTTGACATGTCAAAGAAATCTCCACTGAGAAGCTGTCATATACCACCTATTTCTCTACTAAAAAGCCCTCAGGTCTATAAGCCCAGAACTCATTTAGAGTGCTAATATATAAAAAAAGTTCTAAGAATGAACAAAAGAATATTAATACTACTTTCCCAACCTCTAGTAGTGTTCATGGGAATGATGCCATCACACAACAGAAGGATCACGTCAGCGGTTGCCTAAAGCCCCTTTTCAGCAGGACTAAGCTAGAAGACCTACTATGGATTGGGTTATTACATCCAGATGTAAGTCCCCTAAAAACAGCACAACACCTGCAAACCTTGGAATTGCCACCAAACACATGTGCACACAGAACTGCCAAAAAACACCAAAATCTCCATATGTTTGCCCTAAATTTTATTGGTAAACTGAAGTTCAGACTCAGTATCTAAAAGGCTTATTATAGGTTTCTCGTTCTTCCAACAAGTCCCCAGTATGGTCTGTCAGCCCAGCAAGCTACACCTCTGACTTGAAATTAAATTCAGACCCACATTTATACTGGGGACGTTTTCACCAGAAAGTGCTAAACAGACACAACAGTTCTAAGAGATATAAGATTACGGTAATGCCATGGGTTTACACTGTAGATTCATCAGGAAAAAGAAGGAGAAGCCAGAATAGACCTGCACCTTTCAGCAGGTAGTCATTAACTAGGTTTATCTGTACTAAGCAGCCAGGCTAACTCTTCACTCACTAACCAACATTAACCGAGGCAGAGGTGGTAGATGCCCCATTCCTGGAAACATTGAAAGGCATGATGGGGCAAGAAGCTGGCATTGAAACTAAAATGCCAGCTGACAAAGGTTCTTTAGCAAGAAACCTCTTTAGCAAGAGGCTGCATCTCGGGGGGTAACATGAATCACAGCCTTATAGTTATAATTCGTTTCACCATTTCAGGTAGGAGAGATGTAACACCAGAAAATAAACACAACTGCACTCCCTTCTACAGTACCATGGCTGCAGTTTAGAATGATAAATAAGGCTTCTTACACTCTGTCAGAAGCTTTGTCCTTCTTCCAAGAAGGTAATACAGAAAAGAAAAAAAAACTAACTAAAATTAGTAGCTTGTAACTGTAAATGTTATTTCGCCATCCCAGGTAATGCAGAGATTAATTTTTACAGGCAAAAGGTGAAAAGTCAAGCCACGGTACTCCAGCACTCATTTGCTGTCTCCAGCCTGCTCAAGTACATCCTTTCAGGTTATTCTGACAACTACTTCAATATTCATTTCCAGCTGAGTTTAGCGAAGTTTTCTGCTTTCACCTAACACAGAAACACTTCAGAGTGATTAAAAATACTTATACTAACTGGCAACGATAGTAAAAACAATGAAAACCTCCCTCTGTTGAAAACAGGCATCAAATGAGATTTCTGTGTTCTTGTGAATATGAAACAGTTGGGTTTTCCCCATTTAAAGCTGTTGTATCCATTTTCCTTGGAAGAGGAAAGCAGCTTTGCCGGACACAGTAAAAAACACAGCACCACATCTCATCTTGCATAGTGCTGGATATTTAATCACTTTTAAATCAACCAGCAGTGGAGATTTCAGAAAACTGAACTAGAAAACATAACGCACTTAAACTTTTTATTATACTCCTTCTGCAAGAATTCCAGTTCCTGATGTGAGGTTTTAGTTATTTGGATTTTTTTTTCAAGGATTGTTGATTTTACCACTAACCAAAGTCAAACATCTCCAGGCTTCAGGATGAGCACAAATACCTTGTCTCTTGGATGGCAATTTACCAATCCTCTCATATTTTAAAAGTGGAAACTCTCATCTTTAAATAGTGGCTTCAATCACAGCTTTCATCAGTGGCATCACACATAAGAGAATGAGATGCAATGCACAGCACGTCACAGTGTCTCCTGCAGGCACAGGTAGCCTTCTCTATCATTTTACAGTACTGCCTCTACCATAAAGAAGCCTGACTCTTGTTAGATTTATCCTAAACATTTCTCTTACCAACTGCTAGAGCACAATTCTGGCTAGAAAGAACAGATGACTAGAGATGATGGAAAGGGAGGAGTGGGACAATAACTCTTGCATGAGAAGAAAAGCTGCAACAACAAAGAGGGACCACAAAATGGGAAGTACAGACTTCCTGTAGGACAGAAAGGACAACAAAATGATAGATAAATTAGCCCAAGATATAAGCAGAGAATAAAAGCAAATGACCCACAATAACTGATGGGCATTGAAAAGGAAAACACTGCCAGTCTCTGTAAACTGAGGGACATTTAGCTGCAACAGTCTTTTTTTTAAATGAGAATACCTACCATTCCTAACTGCATCTCCCCCAAATGTGTGCACATTTTAGGCAAAGAAACTTTCCTCTCAGCTCTGGTGTGCTGGCATGTCTCCTAAAACTCACAGGAGATGCCAGTGTTACACTTTCTGTCCTAGCTCACATTCTCCTCTCTCAGCACTTGGATCTGCACTGAACTGGGGGCAAACACACCTTCCCATTCATGCACTGCATTCAAATACATGCTAATGACCTAAAAGACACCACTTTGTAAAAAAGGTCTTAAGCCAAATAAAACATGAAATACCTAGCTACAGAAAAGCAAAATTAAATCTCAACAAAACCAAATTGAGATCGGCTGTTTAAAACAAATAAGATCAAAATACACCCCGGTGCTTCCCAGCACTTTATTAATAGCTATCTACTTTTTGGCTTCTTGACTCTGTCAAGTTTAGAAAAGAAGGGAGAAAGGGAAGGAGTGAGAAAGGAAAAGAGAGGGGAGTGTTGGTTGAAGGAAAGAAGATCATGTTTCAACAAGGCACCTTTAAAATCCTACTAAATACTGCCTCTGAGCAAGCTTAACCTGTTTGTTGATAGATAATAGCATGTAATACTGTAGGCTCCATTCAGTCTTTTCCAATGTCTGGGCCCTCTGCCACTGAGTTATTTAATTATAACAGTTAGAAATTTACTTAGGCAGAGCTATCTATATTTGAATAAAGCCCTCCTACCTACCTGTACAAAACCATTAGGTAATAGGTTTTAATCTTACATAAATTCCCCAGGTAGTAACCATGATCCAGCTTCAGCGGTACTAGGAAAAGCTGAGGCTGTTAATACTTTTAGAAACTACATTAAATAAGCCAGGATTTTGCAAATGCACCTCAACACGATGCTAGAAAGTACCCAGCAACAATCAGCCATCCGTTACCATTTAGACCATTGATAACATGGATAATGACCTGATTACATTAACATTGGTGAGGATAAAGACAAAGCAACATATATTCTTCTTAGCATATGAGACCAATGGTTCTTTGCCAATTATCAAAAACAAAACCAGAAGAACAACAAGAACAAAAAAACCCACAAACAAACAAAAAAAAGGACCGATTACACAGCTGCATGGCAATGGTCGGTACTTCAAGTTTTGTCCAGGTCATATCTGTGTTAACCAAGAGAACTTCCTGGTGTTGTGGCAGCAGGGAGAGGCAGGGACACTGGAGCCAAGACAAGTGGGCAGGGGGAGACAAGAAATCAGAGAAACTCAAGGTTAGACTAGTATTAGGTTGTACTGCAATGAATTCTTGAAGAAATACATTCAGTGCCCAATTCCTTGTAAGAACATGTTCAGATGATGAAAACCAATGTAATTTTCATCCAAATCACACCCCTCAGCAGCCAGTCTCAGGGGAGAGCAGGAACTGAATTACATCCCTGGTTTAAATCTTTCCCATTTAGCCAGTTCCTTCAGGATTGTGATAAAACCACTGAAGGGACAGAATAAATGAGTTTGCATTAATACTGTCCCATATCTTAACTGCATTCAATATGTAATATGTTCATTATGGAAATATAATTCAGTCTGGAAAGCCTAGAGGATCAACAAGAAAATTTCAATTCAATTATAAAGAAACAAATTGGTAGTAGAGTTTTATTGTATCTTCCTCACGACAAGAAGCAAACAATTCTCTTCCAGAAGCAGCACCTCACAGCTACTGCTTTGAACGTAACTGTCTGCACTATGAATCCAATGAGCGCAGCTAAAATGGATATGCATTACATGTAGACATGCCAACCCCAACAGTGAGAAATCATGAACAGGAAGGAAAGAAATACCAGGCAAAGATGATGTTTACAGAGGAATCTGCACTTGGAAAGTGTTTGAGTTTGCGATGATATTCGAGTTTAAAATAAAGTTGAAATAACATGCTGAGAAATTAATTTCTTACACTTTTTATATATTATCTGCATCTATTACTGCAAGGTAGTAGTATAATAGTATAATATCTATACTATTAGCTAACATTTCTGTGGTAATAGGACCCCAGTGTCAGACTGGCATTGTATTTAAAATTTACATTCTCTCAATTTCTGACAAAGTCACAACTACCAGTGCCCATCTTCCAGTGGCAAGGGTCCACTGGGAATGCCAACAGCCAGAACTCTGCAATATTAACCATCCCTTTTCTCCAATCCTTACTGACATGTCCCAACACATTTTGTTCCTCCTGATACTTATCTACTGTTCCTTTTAACATGGACAAGGCTGTTAATGACAAAAGGGAAGATTTTAAACCAATTTTTGCATTAATATAGATTTTTCTTCTTGTTATTCCATCTCTCTCCAGCAATCTTAAGCATGCTTCTACTGTCTCTGACATGATCACAGAGACCTCCAAAACTTAAAAGCAGAGAAATCTGTTCTGTACTCACAGGCCACTCTGCAGTAACAGAAAGCCTATGAGACATTACAGTTTTTCATTTACCAGCATGCTTCATTTTCCAATTCTTCCAGAAAAACACTCTTACAAGAAAGGAAATATCCAAATATTGAAAGCCTTAGTCAGTATCTGCTGTGACTGGCTAAGACAGAGGTTGCATTCCCACCCAGCAAATACACTTGCCATTTCCTAAGTACCCACGCTATCTCACTAATGAGCACAAGGTCTTATCATCTATTGTTTGTATTGCAACGAGAATCTAAGCGCCCTGTTCAACACGTCAGTGGATTGGCGCTGTACAAATACACAGCTGGAGACACTCCTCACCTATAAGAGTTTGCTGCCTAAATGCACAAAACAAACAGCATGGCAGGGAAAACAGGTATGCAGATATAGGTGAAGTAAGCTGCACAAAATCACCAACAGAGCCTGAAGCCCCCTCCAGTTGACCAATGCTGCTCCCATGTTCTATGCCCAGCTACTACCTACCATGTCCTTTCCAAAACCAATTAATTACCTTTCTTTCCCTGCCCCTTTTGTTTGTTTAGCAGGAAAACAGGACAGGAGGTTGTTCCGACAATTTCTTGTTCACTAGATATGCAGGTTCTTTCCATTTGGTAGCACCAGAAAGAAATTATGCTCTAACTTAGAGCCACAGAAAAGTTGCATCTAACTGGAAACTATGTGACAGCTCACTTGGGGATAAAGCACTTAACCTGATTTTTCATGGAAACAATCAAATTTCAGATTACCCACCAACCCTGGCTATTAAAGAGGATTTTGGTTATCAGAAGTTTTAGTAAATAGTGGTACATAGAGCCCTTTTCAGTATAAATAATTTTTTTTTAAAACAGCAGCATATAGATCCTGTAGATTTCAGTAAGCTTTTAGCATTTGCCGATGCAGTACCTACAACATTTTCACTGGTAGCAACAGAAAACCTGCAAAACTTCAGGCAGGTCTGTTCCTACAAGGGAAGTAACAACTACCTCTTTCTCTCACCATATCTCTTTCTCCTGCCTTCTCCTTCCAGTGTCACATCAACCTGTTGGTTTTTTTTCTTCCAACATGGTGTTTTAGCTTTCTTTCAGACACAGTAACTAGCTCTAATGTACCCTATTCATGTGCCAATCAAGCCATCATCAAGATCTTAGAGAGAACAATACTTGTATGCAAAGCCCTATTTTGAACTGGTATTTGAGTCACTGCAGGCCAGCCATTAAGCAATCACACATACGGTTAATGGCTTATGTTGACACATGGTAGGGAATTAACCTAGAAAAAAATTCCACTGCATTATTATGAAAGTGATCCTATCCCGGAACAGGAATATTGTGCAAATTAACATGCTCTTCAGTTAATTTTTAAGAGCCACACTTTGGGTGCAGATTACAGTCTAAAGGAAGGGCTTATTGTAAACTGGAGGAGGAAACAAAATGTCTTTCAGTGCAGGAGTATTTCTTTTACACAGAAATTTACATAGTTAGAGATTATTTACAGCAGACAGTAAAATTATGTATTATTCACAGTTCCATAATTATTAGCTCTGTGGAATACAGTAATGTCAGGGAATTGAGTACCAAAAAATCAAACCATGTGACAGGCATGCTAATCAAGCAGTCTGAGGGCAAGCCTGTACCAAGATACTCCTCCTGTACCTATGAGTATTCATCACAAAATGTGAGTAACCAATAAGACACAAAGAGGTCCATGGACAAAACCAAGTGGGAACTCGGATCATCCACATCCCTGATCTGTAACCAATTTGCATGTCCTACTACCACTCAGACTCCTGGTAGGAAAGCTTTCAGCATGGTTACATCACAGCTACCCTCTGACTTAAGATGTTTTTAAAATAATTTACACAAAGTAAGGTCATCTTAGCTCAAAACATATGCATCTAAAACCATGCATTACAACCATCATTTTGCAAGACTTGAGATTATTTGTAAAAGCCAGTAAAGGAAAGCAGAAATACTTCTATTTCTTTTAACCCATAGTTCTCCACATGTAGGGAAAAGAGGAATGCAGCAACAGGTTACACACTTAAGAGTTCAACCAACTATACCCTGGAGGTGTATTTCTGTGCTTCGGGATTTTTTTTTTTTTTTTTGTAATCAAGTGGTGTTAGCTGTCTTTTACGTAGTATGGCCTCAGAAAGAGCCATATTAGCACAACTATGGAGCAGCAGACTCCTATGGTAGAAGGAGAGAAGTACTGAAGAAGACAGTGGGAACTTCAAAACACTAAGAAAAAATATCACATGTAGCTCATGCCTGTACTAACATCAACAGAAAACCTAAAGGAGTTTTATGGAAGGGTATTTGTTATGTTTTAAGTAAATAAAGTTTAACACTATACCTGCAACTAAGTTAGAATAAGGTAGCATTGCCAGTTCCATCAATTGTCCTTACTATCATGGAGTCATATTTAACCATCAGTCACTGAGGTTAACTATGTCATTTTTAAACAACTCTGATTTTTTTTTATTGAGTTGTCAGTCCCAGATTTAATACATATCTGTGTTTTAAGCAAAACCCGACACCAACACTTCACACGTGATCAAGTCACAGTTTTGTTCATTACTACTGAGGAAGTTCTCAAGCACTTTTCCCTTATCAAAAACCTCAGTGAACAACCATTGCTGAAACACTAGGAACATCACCAAAGTATGCAATCTAACCAGTTTAATGAGATCTGGGTCCTGTCTGTCCCACCCCCGTCCCGCTCTCCCCCTACCCTCCGCCTCACCACCGCTGCCGCCCCAGTCTCAGGTTTCTGCTGCATAACCACCAACACCTACAAGGCACGTTTCATTCCATTTAACAGCTTCAAGGGCAATTCCATAAAACTTAAACCACCTTAATAGGAGCGTCGGGAGTCACACTCACCCTTTGGACTCCAAGGACATTACATCCCTCTCCACCTAGCAACACTGTATTTAAAACAACAAATGTTTCACACCATAAACTCCCAGTTACACCTCCGGACACAGACGCAGTGAGGTTCAGTGCCTTGCCTTGCTCCAGCAGAGACATATTTCGTGGGTTTGGACAGGTTGCTTTCCTTCCCAAGTCTCGGGTTCAAAGGAGAATAATATTTCTCCATCTTTGTGAGGAAGGAGGAGGCTAAAGCTACCCATGTTTCTGAGCTGTCCAGACAGAGCCTTAAATTTGTTTACTGTTAAAAAAGCAGTGATATCATTGCCCACACATATTAATATAAAAATCTTCTGTTGCAGTTTCACTGTGTGTTTTTGCTCTGCTGCAAAAAGAGAACATAAATAGCTATAAATCCAATTTCATAAAAACACTAGCTTTAGTAATTCTAGGCACTTTGAATTTTATTCATTTTTTTCTGGTTTATTTTGGTATTCTAGTCTGTCCCACCCAATGTTTAGAAAGCAACCAGAGCCTCAAAAGTCTGGGCAAGACCTACATTTTTAGAAGGCTAAAAACAAAAAATAGCAGAACAAAATTGGTGTATGAACACAGTCACTGATACAATGAAGCCAGATGACAAAATATAAATGTCACAATTAGTCCAAACTTATATACAACAGCTTTAGCATTTAAGAATTTTTTTCAATTACATATCACATATAACTTGGATGTAACTAGAAACTATTTTTGGCAGAAAGCACTCAAAATACCTATACTGTGGGAAAACTAAAAGCACATAGTGCAACTTCCTAGTGCCAAAACAGACGTCATGGCAGCATGTGGAAGGGCCTTTTTAGAACCAAACATGCTTTTATGGAGCAGTTTTCAAGGTATCTTAAATAAGCTGATGAAGAACAACCAATTTTGATAAGATGTAAAACTTCAGTTTTGAAAATTTTTGGTCATCAATTATCGCATAGCATTTTAACATAAGAGTAATTTCTACTTTATGACATTTAAAGTATTAAAGTTTGCCTGAACTTTCCCATGCAGCAGAAT
Source organism: Gymnorhina tibicen (assembly GCA_013399875.1). NCBI lineage: Eukaryota > Metazoa > Chordata > Aves > Passeriformes > Artamidae > Gymnorhina > Gymnorhina tibicen. The sequence continues at coordinate 102,398 of VXAZ01000586.1, forward strand.
TCATGTGTGCTAACACACAACCCTTGTATTTCTCTCAAGAAACTGTACCTTCAAAAACTGGCAAATTTGCTGCCTATTGACAAGGAGTGTAGCTGAATACAAGAATCCAAATAGCCTCATCAGCCTTCCTGATCTGTAGAATTATGAGGGTTTTAGCTACATTTCCCTTTTTTTGATTTGAGATCGATGTCCAAATCCCTTATAGATACAAATGAAGACATGGGTCTTCATCCCCCTTAGCTTCCAGTGAACCTTAGACATTAATTAAAATGAAAGCTGCCCAAAACATCTGCCAGGACACTCTCAGAGAAGAGCCAGAGGTTCAGCTTCTATTTCAATAGTACAGGACTGAACAAGGGACATCAATGGACTATTCACACCCAGTTTTATTTCTTCTCATATAGAGTGCCAGGAATTATCTTGTTATTATCTGACTTATCACAGAGCTAATTATTTCATTTCAAGAAGCCAAATTCGTGTATGCTTTTTGCCTTGTGTAAAAATACACAACTCTTCTTGGTTACTTCCCTGAGAGCCAGGCTGCTTGCCCCTTCCCTCCGACACGCGAGCCCGGCTTCAGGCCCAGGAGAGCCACCCTTGTCACGGCCAATTGCTGCTGGCATTGTGCAGGCAACTGCACAGCTCCACACATGTACACATCTCTCGTTCTCAGGAATTTGGCAGATGCATAGCCCTACAACTGACACTGGCCCACAGATGAGAAGTGCCTCAAAGTCACATCCTCTAAGGATTCAAGAGCCTCAGACAATGCTGCCTGCACCATGCTAAGCTCATGGGGGCACAACTAACTTCAAGCAATGTGGATTAGCAATACAGTAGACTCTGGCAGGAGCAGTCCTGTCTGCAGGTAATAGGCCATTACACACACACACAAAAAAAATCAGTGAAGGAAAATAATCAGTCTGGATGAAGAGAAACCAAAAGAAAGCATAAAAACTCCTCTTTATTCACCAACAGATGAAGGAGGGATGTATTCAGCACTTCCAAAGGTCTGAGGACAATAGGCAGACTCTCATCTGCAGCAGAAAGCCACATAAGATGAGGAACATCACCTTTGTCCTTTTCTTTAATACTATTATTGTGAACTACGCCTAAATGCAAAGAGGCTACCACAAGCAGCCCACCTCAACCACTGACAGGCCTAATGAGCAGCTAACATGACAAGAAATCTTCTAGTGTAACAAAGATGGATCAACTCTGACTGAGATACTGGTCCTTGCTCAAAATTTGCCCCTAACTGGAGGAGTTAAGAGTCCAGAATTCCAATAGTCCATGAACCCAGTTCTTAGTCAACTGAGTCTCTTTACATATTTAAACTACAACTACTGAAACGAAGAAAATTTGCAGGGAAAAGAATACATTTTGAATTATGAAAGAAAGCGTTTGGGGAAAAGATTTTTATAATGTACTGGACCAAGCAATAGAGATGTGGGAGAAGGGGTGACAAGTTTCAGGCACAGACACACTTCCTGAGATCCTTAATGGCATGCTGATGTGTTTTGCTGTTGTAGGGCTTCCCACTAATCTGCAGAGGTTGTCCCTCTATCATTACTGCATACAAAGGAGCCAGCACAGCCTGAGCTGGCAAGCCGTAGGAGTTAAATGCACGCTGCACACCAGTTAGAAAAACTACAATTAAAATCAATTGCAATTTCAAGGTAAAAAAGAAAGTAAGAGGAGAAAAATAAATTTTGAAAAACTCACTCATTCACACACTCACACAAAAAGTTGAGTACAGTTAGCATGCAGAATTCAGTCCCTCACACATTCCCACTCCCTGCCAGTATATTCACAGTAGTTTTCAATAAACATCTACACAAGTCACTGGAAGGGGAAAAAAAGATCTGTTTTCTTTCATACAATTACACAAAAATAACTGTCATCACAACCATCTTTGTGGTAGAAGAGTCCATATTTGCCTGCAGTGAAATCCGTCTGCAGCTGCCCTGTGGAAAAGACAGCCAATAATTGGCTTCTTTCACCTCTGTTAACCACGAACAAAAGTGTCATTCAGCTCCCAAAAGGATAGAAGGCACCAATGGATGGTCAACTCTCTGAGCCAATGGGCTGGAATAACAATAACCCTGTAGCATTTTCTTTTTCCTTTTGTTTAGTCTTTCAAAGCCCTTAATTAAGACCCTCACAAAGCACCCCTACAGGCTTCTTTCAATGAGGCATTACACGCCTGTTTTCTTGTATTTAAAGAAGAAAAGTAACAGGGAATTCTGAAACACATTAAGCAGTACACACAATTTCCACGTAGTCACAACTGAAATACTGTTACATTTTAGCTTTTATATATTATTGTCAATAACAAGAAGTTCAAGCTTACTATGCTCACTCCTTGCTGTACATCCCTTGCTAAATACAGGCAGTCATCAAACTGGCCTGTTTGCAACAGCTCACTCAAATCCATCACAAGACAGCAGCTCCTAAAATGAAAGCAAGTGGAGCAACACATGTTGATCAAACATCCCTGGTCACCCTGAAGCAGACAGCTGAGAAAGGACCGAGTAACGTTGAGGCTGCACATGATGCATCAGCAGTGTCTGAAAATAGAGCTGGTGGAGGCTAAAGTATAAATCCTGCTATATAAGTGGCCTCTCATGCAATTAAATATCTACTTGCATTTAATATAATGAAGGTAATCTGTACTCCACTATTCAGGACCAAACTGATATAATACTGATGTTTGTGTATTAAATAGGACATTTGAGGATTACACCAGCTTTTCAGCAGTGTAGGCAGATTCTGTTTGACAGAAATACTATAGAAACTTGTAATATTTGAGACACAAACAGGAAACAAAACAGTTTTAAGAAAACACCATTGAAATACCCTCACAGATGCAGGCTGGTTGGAGGAAACCTAGTAATCTAATCCCTTCACACTCCAAACCAGCCAAAGCAGCAGACTAATGTGGTCACTGTTTTTTGGGAGGCATCCAATGCACGTGGCGAAGGGCTTGGGGGTAGGTAGGGAGTACCAGGTACATCGGTTGCAGAGGTCGCACCTCCTCACGGTCCCGCTGGATGCCCTGCGTAGGGTAACCGAGCCGACCTCTGCCCTGGTAGTGGGGGTACTAGACACTACTGCCCCATTGTGAGGCTTCACTACCCGCTCGATGGTATCCAAAAGCTGGTGTAACAAAACTCATGGGACTCACTGCATTCTTGCCAGTGGTGCATGAGGCATGAATCGCTGGGCCCCTTACCCACAGGGTGGTAAAGTTGGGTAGAGTCTGGCAGTTGCTTGGAGGGCAGTACTGCCATGACTTCTGGGACCCTCCACCTTGGAGCGTGGTGTGTTATGTGCCTGCCAGGGCCAGCTTGTTAGACCTCTGTGTTGTGAGGGGGACTTATGTCACTCAAGCAACTGTGTGGCAGGGCCATGAGTGCAATCATGCCGTCACAGGGCCATGTCACTGGTTAGAGCCGTGAATGCCCCAATCCCTGACAAGGATTGAGACTCCAAACCGATTGTGGGAATTTCGTGTCCGCACGCCTTCATGGTGTGTTTCATAACCGTGTCAAAAACCTACCGATTGTGACAGGTGGACGGACCACCTTTACTTAACCTGCAACAGGTGCATGTACATATGCGTATGCTCAGAAAAATAACAAAACCATCACCTGCCCAACGTGGTCCAAGCCCTCCAGTGTGCTGCTGCCTTACTCCATTATCTTGTAAATGCCCTTGTCCTGTGAATACAAGCAGCTTCTCCGCAGGAGACTGGCCCAGCCAGTCCAGCCGAAAACTACCAAAATCATTACCGGAGGACATTTTTCACATCAAAGAACCACAGCCTGAGGCTCTGGTAATCTCTAAAACACTTTCTCCCCTCAAAGAAAACTGGAATAGTCTTTTTGTGACTGACAGAAACCCCCAAAACATTTTGAAGAACAGACAAAACCATTTTTATTACAAACACCAATCTGAGTGAAAGCAAAAAGCAACAGTTTAAAATCCTCTCTACACCACCTACATATCCAGCAGGCACTCTTTAACAAGCACCACATACTATAAAGAAAACTGTGCATCTAGGCAAAACCTGGGATTGTTCAGCTTGGAAAAGAGAAGGCTTTGGGGTGACCTAATTGCAGCCTCCCAGTACCTGAACGGAGCCTAAAAAAGAAATGGAGAAAGACTATTTACAAGAGCATGTAGTAACAGAACAACAGGGAATGGCATCAAACTGAAAGACAGTAGGCTTACATTAGATATTAGGAAGACAGTCATTACTGTAAGAGTGGTGACACACCCGAACAAGTCGCCCAGAGAAGTTGTGGGTGCCCTTCCGCCCCTGGAACAATCCTTGTTCAAGGCCAGGTTGGATGGGAGTCTGAGCAACGTGGTCCAGTGGAAGGTGTCCCTGCTCATGGCAGGGGGGTTGGAACTAGGTCATGTTTAGTCCCTTCCAATCTAAACCATTCTACAATTTTATGAAAACACAACTGGGTACAAATCAATGAAGACCTTTTTATTATTTTTTCAAAATACACCAAAGAGTCAGCTGCTTGTAACTCTGTTCACATAATCAAAGAAGCAACTTTCCTTTCAGGAATGGTAATCTAATGGTACTCATTGATTCTGCTTTTCAAAGATCAGATGGCCTACTTAGGTATTATACACCAAAATCTCTTTCTAGTCTTACCTTAGACCACTGAATTAAGGCCACAACAAATAATACATGACGACCACCTGTCCTACATGGTGTTCCTGTTTCCTCCTCCAAGAAAATATGATGTAACTATACAAAAAAATAAGGAGGAAAAAACAGCAATGACTGCATGACTTCGTTTGAAGGCCTAACTTCACATATTTTCGGAAAGCCTATTCACAAGCCTTTATCAGAATGTCTCGTATCACTGACCTTAACGGAGTTCAACATTGATAAAGGAGGAATTTGCACTCAAGTTCTGTTACATTATTGACAATTTCTGTGATTATTTACCACAGCAATTCAGCAGGAACTCTTCTCCAGCAGCAAAGAGAAAGAAAAGTAAATTACATTCTAAAACCAAGCATGAAAGCTCATCCTAAGTGTATCCAATGCATCAGCTACAATCCAAATTTGTATCAAGCTGATAAAAATACTGCTAGAATATCTGATAAAACTGCAATATAACATGAGACTATGCCATTGCAATATAATATAAAAAAGCAAAACAAGACCCAGCCCATCCTGTGCAAACCAAGGCCCACACGAGGGTGAGGCTTTGCCTCTCACTAGTTGCATGGCTCACTGTCTAAATTGCTGTTGTCAAAAAACAAACAAAAAACCCCCCAACCAACCAACAACAAAAAAGCTCCCAACAAAAACCCTGAAACAAACAAAAAACCAAAAACTCAAACAAAAACACCCAACCAAACCAAGCAAATATGGCCCTAAACTAAAACACAAGTTTCATTGAGGTAGCAACATGAGGAAGTACTTCTTTACATAGAGAGTGGCAGAGCACTGCAACAGGATGCCCAGGGAAGTCATGGAGTCTCCCTCTGGAGACATTAAAACCCCACCTGGACACATTCCTGTATCACCTGCTCCAGGTGACCCTGCCTTGGCAGGGGGGTTAGACTGGATGATCTGCAGAGGTCCCCTCCAACCCTAACAAATGTGTGAAAAAAAAATGAAACCAAACAAACCCCCCAAAACTATTCAGATGTCAGAGGCACTCACAAACATGACTGTTGGTTAGGAATTGCATCTTAAACTGGATACTTGTGCTAACCAAATTTAGCAGGATAGCTCTGGACTTCTAGATTCTGCCCTAAAATGAATAAAATTAGTAATACTTACTATTGCTGACCCAACAATATAAGCCAATAAAAACTTAGCATATTTTCTAATTTTTAAGGAAAATGTATACAAGCATATGAAATGTTTCACAGAAACCCTCTACCAAAAAGAGCTGATAGCCATCACTTGCAATTATAAAAAAGAGGTCAAAGAAGCACTTACTAATAATGATTTTCTTGAAAAGGTTATCTCTTCAGTTTAACTTTGTTCTCAGTATTTAAATGACTACACCTATTTAAAATCGAGCAGATTTTAACCACTAAACTGTCAAGAAAAAACCAGCTTACTTAATGCAAACAGAACATTTCAAGTATTCACATGAAAAACAAAGACCTATCACATTAACTATCTGGTCCACTCTCTTTGCAACAGAGACTAAGGCTTATCAAATTTAATCTTGTACATAGAATCAATTTTTATACAAACACATCTAATTCACGTGTGATCAAAAAGCAAGCAACCCACAGAAGGCAATCAAGTAATCTGCCTGTATTTCTAGCTTGCTTATAGACAGAAATAGTACGTGCATCTTCCCAGCAATATGCATTTTACAGATGAACTCCAAGAAAAAAATTTGGCTTATGAACACTGGTCTACTTGGTTATTGCCACATGACAAACATGGGCATATTTTCACATCATCACAGCTATTCTGTAGGCAAGGAAATACATGTTAGCTCTTACCTAAAGGCCACTGACCATTGTACATTCACATTACAACAACTATAATGGATACAAGGTGGACAAAATGTATCCTTCCCAAGATACATTAAGAAAACGATCTGGTTTGGCTTGTTCTTGCTTGTTTTGAAGAAGTCTGGTTCCTTCTACCTTGAAAGACTATGAATTTTACTGGATCAGTAAACCAAGGCCAGTAAAACTTGCCATGCAGCTGAAACCTGCTCCTAATAGCTCCTTTAAGCTATTGACACCCTGTTTCCTCATTACCAATTTAATCATTTACCTCTATTAACACACCCATTTTTCCAATTTATCACCAGCAAAATTATGAAGATAACATTAAAAAAAAAATAATGCTCTGAAATTTGACAGGATGGAAAGGTTTCTATTGAAACTGGCAAACCATTTTTAATACAATAAATGAAATACTGCTCTGCAATTACAGTGTCAGATTCCACAATAAATAACAATGTATCTTATATTCACTACCAAATCTGAAAAGTGTAAAGCAGATGCAGTGATTTATTTTAAATTTTAGTTGAGGGACAGGTGATCAGATTAGAAGTTTAAGAGACTACCTTAGGGGAAAAGGTGAGGAAACACGCAAAATATGATGACTTTTTGTCTGTTTTTGAACAAACACGAGGGTATAATGAAGGCGGCAATTTTATTTAAAAACATACATAGCTTTGTCAAGTTAAAACAGTTCATTTTTTCTACATACACAAAGATAGTCAACTTTACAAATATTTACTGTGTCATTAACAGTAGATTTAAATAATTATTCCATCTTAATAAGAACACTAAATATTCAAAGGTTCAAGACAAAAGGAACCTTTTGCTACTTTTCATTATATTTACGACAAAATAGTTAGATATAAGGACTATTTATAGTAAACATGGTAGAGTGAAGCAACCCATCCCTCTGACATATCAGACTGTATTCTGTACAGCATATAGATTAATAAATGTTGCAAAAGAAACAGCTTTTAGAACTAATTCTGTACCATCTAGTTCAAGAAATTCTCTTCTAACTACCATTGAATTCAAATAAAAACAGTTTTAACAAAGAATGTATGCACTTTATCCCTGCTGGTCTTTACTATTTGTATTTTCCTTTCTTTCATGCATACTATGTATTAGGAAGGACAACATGGAAGGCAAACAGAAGGATATAATCCTGAGAAATTTCCACAAGATTAAATATGTATTTCTTTGCTACCACAGAAGCAATCAGTCTGGCAGCATTGCATCACATTCATCTTATAATACATTTAAATACTGTATGATTAAACATACATAGTATGTATGTTTAATAGAAACAGTAGAAAGAAATGGGTGAATTAATGGATGTTATTAGGTATTTGAATGTCTTTTCCTTTGTACTTGTATTGCCCCAATATAGTATTGAAGGGCAGTGTAAACTGGTGCTTTCCTGCTGAACTCATAGGGCCTTCAGTTAAGGGAGAAATGTTTAGAGCTTTCTTATTCAGTACATCTAGTAGTTTAGTTTCTGCAAACTGAAGCTTAACATGTTATTTAAAAGGTATAATTTATGTTTCCAAGACAGCTCCAGGCACTGCCTTGTTTGGAGTTGCTTACCAAGCAACTATGTTTCTCCAAACAAACTAATGTGCAGAAGGGTAAAGGGCAGAGAAGGTAATTATTGGAAGGAAATCTCTCCCTAGGCCAGAAAAGAATAATTAAGCCTGTGCATGTTAAATCACTCGGGGAAGTGAACACTGAAATAATTGAGTGTAGGTGATAGCAAGACCTATCTACAATCTTCTTGAAAGGAAACTAAGGCAAGGATTATATGAAGTGGGATTGTTTAGGCAACATGAAGGCAATATCCCCAAACTTCATTCACAGTTCTTTGTACAAACGTTCACATTTTCCCTATACACACACACACACTCCCCCACAGCAGAGAAAACCTTCAGTAACCCAGTAATTAAATGAGTGTGCTGAAACCTAAAGCAGTTAAACTGCATTCTGCAATCCTGGATTCAACACAGTTTACTTATTGCTCATTAATCTCTTCACAGATATTTTCTTTTTAATAGCTAAAAAAGTTTAAAATATGACCAAGATTTTCAATGTTTAAGATGCCTCTTCTGCTTCATTCACCACCTTGTCTAAATGCATGCAACATATGGCAGTAAGTGTGATGAGTTTCCAGTCTAGTCCTTGCCCAAAAGCCTTGGGCTATTGTGTGAAAACTTATTGAAAGCCATTTGCACTGAAAAGCTGGTGAAGAAAAGCTGCAACAGTATCTCCTCCTTCCGAGTTGCACCTGGAGAAAACAGCCTTTCCAAGACATCAGCAGCGCACTCTCAAAGTTCAGGGGGTGCTCTGGTGGGTAACTATGACCTCCCGAACCGACTCTAGCAGAAAGTCACTCAGCAGCCTCTGCATTCACACAGACACACACACACACACCAGATGGCTTCTTCGACAGGTCGATGGAAAGGAGGCAGGAAGGGTCTTTGTGTGGAATTCCACGGCACAGGTTTATTCGAGTCCCATGCGTGAAGCGAGCCAAGCATCAAAGACCTTAAGAGATTGAGGTTTTCAGTTTATATATGGAGGCGGGGAAAGTATCAGGGACAGGGGTGGTACATAGGTGGGACTAGGGTACGGGAGCCAATGGGAAAATCTGAGTGAGTGGCAGGGAACAAGGTCTAATGGAGAACAGGGAAGGGAGAGCTTTCTAAGGAAGGAGCAGATAAGGTATAAAGGGGCAGGGAGGCCAACTGGGGAAGCAGAACTGGGATACATTTGTATAATGAAACAGCATCCTAGGAAAGGTCTTTTTAGTTCACCTTAACCTGGAGAGGATTTCTACCCCTTGTATTATGGGCCACTGGCCCCCACAATGCACTGCTGCTGCTGACAAGATAGCAGCACAATAGGGCCTGTTTGTGTTTTTAACTGCACATGCAGTGATTATTTGCTGAAGCTTCTTGGGTGATCTGCATATATTCTCTGAAATTACACTATGTGTTAACTGCTTTTAAAATACAAAGCAAATATGGAGCAATATTATGTATTTCTAACATCCTATGCACTTCAGGGAGACCTAAACCAAAGACCAGCTATTTCATAGTGACAAGTTAAGAAGTAATCCCATTTAAGGCTATGCTTATATGTTTGAGCTCCCAGAGGAGATAAGCAACATCTATAACATTGACAGATGTTAAGGCTTTCCCAATAGTTTTGCAGGTATGAATTGTTAGGATACCTGCTGTCAGCCTCAAAAGAAGCATCTGCTAGCACTGTTCTGCTGCAAGAACTTTTCTGTCTCCTTTACCAAACTTTAAAATTTTATAAGTCGCTCTTAACTCTTTTAGCAAAGCCCTCAGATTAAGTTGCAAAGCCAGATATCTGTAAGTTCCTGCAGATTTCCATTGATGTACAGTAGAGCTAAACAAAACTCACCACTATCATACATAAGGCTTCTACGTCAACACAAACATGAGCAGGGCTCAAATCCCAAGGCAGGGTGTTACTACTCAACAGTTTTTCTTTCTTTAAATGAGAGATGCAAGACTTGTAATACTGAAAATGGTCATACGTAAAACTACCTCTACACTTTGCCTGTTGATTCACACTGAGATTCATCTGTTCTCTTAAAAAGCTACTTTTCAATTTAATAGTTCAACAAAGGCACCAACAATTAAAACGTACTTAGCACATGGGCAAGTAGGCCCTACATAATTCTTGTTCTTTTTCTCGGTAACAGCAAAATGCAACTAATGTATCATCTTTTGAAAGAAGTGGATTTTATTTGAAATATGTACATATATCATAAACACTGTAGAATCCTCAGTTTCCCCAGTACCTCTAAAGTGTTCCCATCTCCTGATGGGAACTTGCAGATCAGAGATGAAACAGAAGCTGCCTGTTCCCATTGAAGATGCCAAAGGACAAACTGGTGTGAAAGTCAATTTACACAGCAAAGTGGCCAAGAATATCAATCTTGACCTTTTTATAGTAAAATAAATCAGACTAGGCACCAAGTTCACTGAGGCAAGTTCAATGAAAGATGGCATGAGGGACAAATATTTTTTAATGTTTACATTATCATTTCACTATTCTCTGTTCTTGATGGCACTGAACCAACCCAGACCAGGTGATGCACTTTGCCTGAAGGACATAGGGAATATATCTGGTGAGGCAAATACCAAGGGTATTTGCGTATTTATCTGATGTTTGTCAGAACTCCTCCCATTCATGCTATTAGGGGAAAAATAGTTATTTTGTGTAAGTGAAGATACAATCACAGTGCAAGCAGTCCTACTCTTAAGTGGGATTTCAGATATATTACTGTTTTCATGCTAGTCTTTTTTGAATACATAGATTTATTTTACTGGCATAATTACTCAGGAGAGTTGAAGAGTTCTAAGGAGGAAAAACCGGTCTTGCTGCAAAACTGCAGAGGATTCTGCTGAAGAAGTAAACAACTGCCACTATCCCAAAACCAAATTAAATCCCTACATAATGGTCTTGAACATTGAGATACTGTATGTTTTTTGGTCTGAAAACTGGAGACCTGCCTTTGCAGTAAGAAGGTTAAAGAAAAACAACATGTAAACAAACTAGTTGAAATTTCTGAAAAATTGTCAAGCAAGAGCAAGTAAATTCTAAATAAATGACTGACCTGATACTGAAGAGATATAATGCCTCCAGGAAACACTTAGCCATAGTAACACAGAGCCAGCAGATCTGCCCTTGCAAAAGACACGGATTTTCTACACCTAGCAAGACTCACACTAGTTCTGTAAAATATTAACAGTTTGGTCAATATTAGCCCATCCACTTCCATTGTTTTTTTTAACCCAAATGTTAAAACCAACAGCAGTAAGAAATTACCAAAAGGCAGAAGCCTGTGCAGGCCCAAATCATCAGTAACTACATTCTCAGAGTAGGACTCTTTACAATGGACCATTTCCTTTCCTCTCCCTAGCTAATTCCACGAAGGCCACCAAGACCCCAAGACAACACCCAACACAGTGAGCATTTAATGCCTCAACAGAGCAGCTAATTGAGTGAAACTGTAAATAAAGGAGATGAACAAGAAATATGTAGGTTGCTGCTGACAATGGCTTTGCAAAATTCCCTTAAAGAATGTGTAAGCCTGGCAACTATCTTCCAAACAGTGCAGGGCTCCTTTCAGTAGGTTAAAGGGCTCCTAATTTGCAGGAACAGCTCACAAAATTGCTGAAAGCACTCCTACAAGCATGTACCCCAGTCTGGGAAAGGTGTCCCCTAGATTAAAAAACCAACGTATTTCTAGAGCTTTCAACCATAGCACCTGAAAAAGACGACAACCTCTTCGTAACTTTTACATGCACAAGTGGAGTGAAGGTCAGATCCACCAGTTCTGCCACATGAAGAACACCAGGTTTCCAGACAGAACGACTCACTGCACTAGAGAGAGGCCTGCACTCTGAAGTCACAGGTTTCACAGTATCTTCACTTTTCCAGATGAACCAACTACATCTGCTACTACTCTGGATCAGCATTTAGAAAACAGCAAGGAAACTTCTCAAGTAAGAGTTATTTTTAAAATAACACGAGACAAAGTTTTAAAAAGGACAGTCAGGATATCCCATACATCAAATTCTAGTAACAAAGAAAGGACTGAAGCTATACACCACCAACTCCTTCTGACAGTCAAGGAGCAGCAAGTTTCCCCAAACATCCTTTCCTGACTTGCACATTTTCTCCTCCTGCAACAGGAGCAAACCGTCCTGCTTTCCTGCCACAACCCTAAAGCCTTGCAGGAAAAATTCTCACTTTACAAGCTAACACACTGCCATGTTCTGTTTGGATAGCAGGGAACAGCGGGTGTCATTTTTTGCTCTGAAAGGGGAAGCAATGGGCACAGGAGAAACTGACCCCTAGGTACATCCCAGCAGGACCCCCATATCTGCGCTCACGTCTTTTGCATCTACTGAATACCACATAACAACCACCACAGTGCCCAAATGGTTGAGAAAAAACACTGCATAGTATCACATACAGATGAATGAAATGCAACCACAGTGAACCATAGTGCATGGTCTCTGCAATACTTTTGCAATACATTGCATCACTGCAATGCCAAAACAGCATTGTTCTACATCTGGGGTTCTTGTGCTACCAGAAAACAGTGCCAGGCAAAGTACAACAGCTTCAGCAAGAGCATTTTGATTGCTCACAGCAAACCTTATGGCTAGCTTACCAATCAACCGTGAAGTTTGAAGTCAACCCCAGCTCTCTGCCCTTACAGCCCTATACATTGCTTTCAAAGATGGGAATGAAATACTCCATGTGTTTCCATTGTCAGTGACATGCCTATTGAAAGCACTGCCATGTTGCTCTGCCCACTGGGGCACTGGGTCAGGCTATTAATCTGTAACTATGCAGATGTCAAGAAGGTAATGGCAAAACTCCCAAATTAAAACACATTTTTGGAGAGCAACCTTATAAAACATACAACTGCATCTGCAGCACCATTAAGCTAAATTAAACAGGTTTAGGCCTCCCCTGCATACCTCTGAAATTGCACATTCATTTATGATTCACTACTAATCGTGTAACCATTTAAAATCCAGGCACATTTGCTTAAAAGTGTTAGGGTGAAAAAAGTCCTTGCAAGACCTAGCATTTCACCACAATTGGCTGGAGAGAGAAAAGGAGGAGGCACATCGCTTTAAAAGAAAAAAAAAAAAAGCCTTTTTATTTTAGTAAGAAAACACTTAAATGAGAGCTGCAAAGATGGCTGTTTACTCTCCAAGGGCCTGACTTCTGAGGGTGCTCTCCACAGTCCTCTCAACAACTTCACCTGACTTTGGATTTTTCTTCATTTTGGGGTTGGTTTTTTTTTCAAGGTAAATAATTAGCACTTGCTTTCTTGGAAAGACAATCTTTTTTTCTGCCCCAGAGACAGAACCTTCTGTCCAACTTTAATCCTGTCTTCCAGACCATAATGATTTGAGGCTCCTCCTTCATTTTTAATGCAAAGCTTACAGGAATTATTTACTACATTTGAAAAAAAGTGACAGTGTTATTAGTTTTTGTAATAGTTTTCCTAGTCCTAAGGAAAAAGTTAACTTTCATAATTTTAAACTTTAATTTTGATTTTAGATCAAAAACAAAACAAAAAAAATTCTGACTCAGAAATTACTTCAAGTATATCTTTACTGTGCAAAATCTTGAGGCTGAGTTGTGAAAAGTCATTAACTACTGTCTCAATTACCTACAGGTGACCAAGTTATAAACAAAGATTTTTAATTACATGTGTATTTATCAATATTAGATTTGAACAACGTCAGCAAAAAAACCCCAATACTGATACACACTGAACATCACATTTCAGCAACAAATCTTAGATGTTTTAGAGTTATCTGGCATTATACAACAAACATCGGAATACATTTAAAACAGCTAGGACTTGAGAAACACAAGAAACTTTTTTCAATTGTGAAGAAGATAACATTCTTATCTTACACTCATTACTTCACATGTATCCTTAATGAATTGCACTCATCGGATATAAATGTGAAAAACACACAAAGGAAACCTAAGGAATTAATTTTTATTTCTGCCATGCTATGGAGACCGTTCTTCCTTTGAGTAGACATCAAATTAAACAAAATATATTCAATAATACACTTTCTAGTAGGTTTAAAAAAAAAATTAATGTTCAAAGTTTAGCCAAAGTTTTACTAACTCCAAAACATACTGTGTGACTGAAACAGGCCACCAAAGAAAAATATGACTTCCTTCTAACTCAGTAATAGCAAATATGAAAAACACATGAGGAAAAACAGGCTGATAAAAATTCCTGAAGTGATATTCTTAATTCCCAAAATCAAACATATCCCTCACAGATGTCAGACCCCAGTCCACCAGGGAATATATATCAATATCACCTGTTCAAAAATAGCTATCTGTATTTTTTAAAACATGTTATCATATTGGCTGACATTATGCATAATGCCATCAGTTGGCTATTAGCCATTCAAATTCAACAGCAGTTTTCAGACACCAACTTTAAACTGTTATTTCTGAGATCACTTCAGTCCTCTCTGTGGTTTTGTAAGAGATGTATAATATCATTGTGCCTTCAAATTCGTGGTGAAGCTGAAATACAGATTTCCCTTACTCTTTCAGCAACAGGAGTATGTTTCTGGGAAGTGGAAAGTTCAGACCTTGTCACAATCCTGTAACAGTTAAATAATTCAACAGTAAAATAAAATGGATTCTGCTATGTCAAGTATGTATTTTAAAACAAATTACATTATTTGAAAGTATTGGACACTTTCAACTTCAGTGAAACTCACTGACGGGAACAGTAACTTAGCACTTTAAAAAAAAGGCAAAAAGGTCAACTGTTTTGCAGGTACATCACAGGCCATTTTTTCATTATTTAATTATACATCCCAGGTACCCTTACATCTACTGCTGCATGTTTCCAATTTGGACATATCAGCTTTATCTAGAACGAAAGTGAATGAATCTGGGCCTGATTCTGAAAGAAAAGCTCTTAGACATATTTATAGTGAGGACAGTATTTATATAGTAACACCAAGATCTTCCTCTCCTCTGTGTGAGTTCATGTGACAACCATCACTGCACGCAACTCTGCAGCAACAAAACCTGTTGCCCACCTATCAGCAAAGGAAACACCAACAGCTACCTCCACTTTTTCAGCAGGGTTGTGCAGGGCAAGCTAGTGGTGGAAGTGCATTGAGAACCAACATCACACAACCAGAAATCTCTTTTCAGACCAAAGTTTGACAACATCTTATCAGAAACTGCAACAGAACCTGAAAGGTAGATACGAAAAACTACAGAAGAGTATTTCTCTGTAGCAAAATCCTAGGTCACTGTTGAAGCAGATGGTGAATCTACCAGGTAGAGAGGATGGCCAGGGACCTCTAATCCATGACATAGTGTTGATACCTCTGTAAGCAAAGGTCTTGTAACATTTAACTCTAGTTGCTTCAATTTACAGGTTTCTTCAAACAGGAATGGCTGCTTCTGCTCTTATGTACCTTCTCCTACCTTTGTCTCCTATTTCTAGGATCATACAAATCTCTCTAATTCTTCCTCAAGCTATTTTTGACCTTCTGCTTCTTCTGTAAAAAGACCCAAAACCACAGTTTGGCAGCACAGAGCTGCTGCCTAAAACACATTCACCCCTTAATAGAGTAACTGCTGGCCATGAAGTTTCATGTAGCCATGCTGAAGAGAACCAGTCACATCCATTTCACTCCCTTGTTTGTTTGTAAAACAAGGAACAGGCAAACCTGGGCTGTTGGCAAATCCCCCAGAACATAAACAGAACATCAGCTCCTACCCATTCCCAACAAGAGGCTCATCTTTAGGAACAAGCTTTTAGGAAAAGCGCAAGGGCGGCTAAGAGGAAGATCTCTGACATTCAGAGATACTGCCAGAGCCACGCAGCTACCATGCTCTCTAAAATGTGATATGGGTGCTCAGCCCTTCGGAAATCTAGGCCAGTAATTTTCTCTGGGTAAATAAGAGCTTGTGTCCTGCAAAAATTGCTGGCTTAGATGTAGAATACAAAACAAACAAAGATCCTTGCAGAGAAGGTTTTTTTGGTTTTGTTTTGTTTTTCAGTCCTTATATTACAGCTTCCATATTTTCCCTCTCAAGTAGACAGTTACTACCAAATTCCTCTCAAGAACTGAAAAGGTAACCATTTACTACCATAAACTTGCTTACACTAAAGTCCAACTTTTTTCCATGCTGCAGACTTAGTATTTATTCCCCAAAGTCACACTTACAAGCCTCTGCCAGCAAGCATCAAATGACAAATTACATATTGCTGATACAAATGAGCTCAGTGTACAAAATAAATGCCAAATACCTGAGAATTACATGCTGTGACAGAGTGTTGGGGTTTTTGAGGGGAGGGATAAAAGGTAAAGAGGAAAACACCAAATTTGATACCAACAAAAACATTAAAAAGGCAAAAATAGCTAATAAAACTTTGGAACATCAACAGCTTCACTTCATGTATACTACCTAAAAGCATCTACTTTTTTACAAGACTGACAGATGAACTGGCCATCTTAAAATGAAGATAAAGACTCCAATCCTTGGGTGATACATACTGGAAAGACTGTTGCTGTAATCACTGAATGTTGCCTCCTGTCCATGGGATTTCATGGGCCTGTACAAATATAACAACATTTCTGCTGACTTATAAGAATATTCAAATTGAAATGATATGACCATGTCTTTTTAAAAGAAGTATGAAATTATTACTTGCCATCACATCACCAATATGTAGCACAGGCAAGTGAAAAACTACATGGTTTACCTGTAAAACCTTCAAATCTCTAATTAGATAAGGCTTTTCTATCTCAGGAGAATTGCAATTCTGCTACATTTTCCAGACTCAAGGTCACATCTGGACATCACTCTTCACCATAACAACTCTACTAGAGAGCATTAACAAAACTCAGCCAGGTCCTTATTGTACTTAGATATATGACCATAGCAGTACGCTGAGTACCTCTATCTTTGTACCGGATGTATGAGAAGAAGACACCTCACATCTCCCTACTACATTTTATCACCATTCTACAAAAAGATAACAGTGATAGATGAAAAGACAAAAAAAATGGGCAAGCTCTGCTCAATCCAAACAGAACCATATCATTTTGCCATTTATACATAAATGGAGCAAGGTATCTCACTCAGTCGTGAGAGCATGTAGGTACTTCCAAGACAGCATGTATACTGAAATACAGATCGCCAGCGCTCTGTGATTGCTGAAGCAACCTGTAGTATGAAACAAGTGGAAAAAGGATCTCAACTGCCACATCTTGACCTTATAAAGCTAGTGCATAACAGCACACAGAAAGACAGCACTATTAGGTTAAATGAGCAATAAAACCCAAAAGATCAAGAGGACAATTTCATCCTGAAGGTCTATCCCCTAGTCTAGGGCAGCCAGAGCTCCCAAGCCCCTGTGCCTTTCACAACTCAAAGAAAATAAAATTAAAGCAAGGGGCCCTACCGTTCCCTAAAAATACACACAAGAAGCACTAGAATGAAAACTATCTGTACTGTTTTCTTATTTCAAGTGCCTAAAATATAATAGTAGGCACTGAGAAGGGGCTACATTCCTCATGGTTGTCAGGCAAGACCTAAACCAGCAAGGCTCATGGAAAATCTCTCCACAAGTAATTACCTAGAATTACTTGCTTGTAATCTCCTGCACAAGACTCATACAAGTATTAAGCCCTCCAAACTGGAATTTGAGTTCTCAAACTGACATCCATGAGAAGCACAAGCACATGTATGCCCTACCACTATTTCCTCTCAGTAGCATGAAATTTTCTAGAACATGGCAAGTGAAACATCATAGCAAAAATCAGGGGCATACAGCATTGAAAAAAACCCAAACAAAAACCATTTTCATATTCTAGCACAGGTGCCACTTGCACAGAAGACAGTTATTTTGCAACCAAGCAAACTGAACCTTCATAAACAGAAAAACAGGCAGATGGTAATTAAGAGTTACATAAACACCTACCTAAATTATACAGAACAAGCAGTTGCCTACAGTAAAAGTATCAAGCAATTATCTTTGTCATCCCAACTCCCTCCAAGTTCCTCCCCATCCATCCCATCCCCTCAAAAAGTTTGGATCTAGTGCTGTCACCTCTCTTTTCTGAGCACTTACACATCTCCCAATAGTCTCTTCACTGAGATGACTGCCATTGGGACAATATACTCACCTTTATTCAAATTCCACCTCTCAAAGTTCAATGACTCAAAAGTAGTGACCAGATACTACATCTTTTCAAGCTGCTCAGTCTGATACAATTACCCTCAGGAGACCTCACCTTACTTTGGTAATCATATAACCCCCCACTACCACTCCAGCCCCTCTCTCCCTGCTTTCAAACCACCACAGTAAGCAAGAAATGAGCAGGGGATCAGTCAAGAGCTGAATAAACAGAAATAAGGAATGTGAAGGGTATTCTGTAAGGATATGCCTTTAAGGCTCTAGAGAAACCCCTGCCTGACCATTCATGGCAGCACCTTGCAAGTTAGGCTAAATTATCAGACTTAATGCAAAGAAATTAAGACTTCACGAAAACAGAACTAGTAAAAATTAAATACCAACTTCCTTCCATAATTCTCAACTGCCTTGGAACTCAATCACTGCCAACTTTAATTGTGAGCAACTTTTCTTCAGTTGCTCTCTCCTGGCCAAAGCAAAAATCTAGGCATAGCTTTGCTTTAGTATCACAGAACATCACCTCTAACACTTTCAGCCATCTCTATGCTACAGGCTCTTTGCCGCCATGGCTATAATCAAAAAAAGCCCTGTAGTAATGCTAAGGGGCTTTCCTGACATCATTAAGGTGCCTGACATAGAGCATAGAAAAGCTTTCTTCTTTTCACATGGCTAAGGTGCTTTGCCATGAGACAAACATGTCAGGTAGGGGTGTGATTTTATTTTCGTGTCTTCTTCCTCCTCACAAACCAACTCAGCATCTCTGGCAAAACTATGCATTGCCCAGTTCAAGCAGGTCAGAAGTGCGTTTTCTTTATTGCCTCCAAAACTGTCCTCTACATATCCTAAACTTCTAGCAGCCTCACTACAAGAGAGACTAGTTAAGCTCAGAAATACCAAGAAGTCATCAATTTTTTTTCCTTCTGTAAATAAGGAAGCAGGAACTATACACAAATGGGGTTCAAGAGTGTCCTCCACTGCCACAGATTCAGATTTATTCTTCTCAAGTTCAATGAAGTTTCTTCTCAAGCTTAAAGAGCATAAAATCAAAAGCTACAAAAACTCATTCCAAAGCACACTGAAGTGTGTGCAGGTCTCCTCTCACTTTTGCCGTAAGTGTCACACTGGCTGTGTGAAATTTACCTGCACAGTAAGGAGAAACTTATAAACTGAAACTCTTTGGCAGCCTTATCTCTAATGGGTGTTGGCTGTGGCAACTTGTGCCCATTAGACAATGAATGCCATGTTGCAGACACTCAGGGATGTACCAGCCCATTTTATAAGACAGCCAGACAATGCAGTAGCCATAAAATCTTATGCTCAAATACAGCTTTTACCAGAGAGGCTTCAAGCACTTTATTAATTCGGGTAACTTCCCTGTTTTATCTGTGGAGGAAAGAGAAGCCTGTTACCAGTAAGTCCAAGGGTTCATGAGGGCAGCTTCTAACTCCCTACCCCAAACACTCAGAAACCACCATTTCTGCCACAGGAAAAACACCACAAAGTGAGGTCCCACTAACACTTTATGAGCACAAAAAAAGGAACAAAGTATTTAAGCACAGGTAACTACTGAGACCTGCAACTTCTAGCATTCATCAAATACTACACAAGAAAAAAGGCCCAGTAATCTTTCTCCACCCAGTCTGAACAATTAAAAGAAACAATCCAAATATGTAGGAGAAATTGGAAACCTCCTCAGTAAACAAAATATCCACTAACTAGGAATCAGACTCCCTTTGCATATTAAGTGTAGGCAAACAAAGAGAAAGAAAAAAAAGTGCAATTTTCGAAGGCATACACCACTGTTGTATTCTGACAAAATAGCAATTCAGTACCGATCTGAAACCACGCATCATCATTTGCCATAGTGTGTTGTATCATATGTTGTAAACACAGCAAAGCTTTAGTAATACCAGACTTGACCACTGGCCCATACTAGACCTTGCTCCACCCTGTGAAATCTGCGCTGAGAAGTGGGGCAAGACTGACATGTTTTATTGTGAAACTTAACAGGTTTGTGGATTAGCAAAGCTACCGTATTGAAAGCTGCAAATCCCTCCTCGGTCATGTCTCTACAGAACAGTGCTCATTCCTCAATTAAAATTTTAATAATAAAGTTACCAAAACTCCACACAAGATCTACCAGTTTCTGCCTACTTTACAACATTATCATAGAATATAGGACAAAATGTTTTAAGAGTTTATATTTTTCTTCATTCATAAGCAGAGCTCGATAAACCTTCGACGTTTGCTTATGCTGTTTTTTTTCAAGGTTCCCCTGCGCTTTACCATAGTGAGAGATTTTGTAAAAGCGAAGGCGCCTTATTTAACCAGACTTATGCGTTTTTCGGACTGAAAATGCCTTGACTCTTGGGAAGAAACTGGCTAGGCAACTGGTTTCTGGAGAAAAACTAGGAGAAAGGCGATTCAGGGCGAGGACATCACGCTGAGGCACACACATGTGAGGGCAGCAGCTCCCCCCCGGCTCAGGACGGCACCGGGATTGACTCGGGCCCCACCGAACCCCCCCCAAGACCTCCCCTTTCGCTGCCACAGGACCCGAGCAGCTTCCTCCCGGCCTTTTAAACCTCCGAGGCCGATTCCTTCGGGGTCGTCCGGCTCACGACCACCCGCCGGAACCCCGGGGTGCCGCCTCAGGCCCTGCCAACCTCACCTGCACAGCGGGGCCGGGCCCTGCGTGCGGCCCGGAGGCCCCACCGCGGGAGCGCGGCGGCCCCGGAGTCGGCCGCGTTAGACCCGCAGCAACAACAACCCCATACACGCTCAATTGTCGGGGGTACCCGCCGCAGGTACCTCCCCGCCGCGGCTACCTGCCCGCCCGTCCCCAACCCGGCCCACGCCCCGACTCACAGGGCGTGCGTGAAGGCGCTGAGTCCCAGAGGCACGGCCGCAAGCCCCCGCCCGGAGCAGTCCACGCCGCGGTCGCCGTCGCAGCTGCAAGGGGCCGGGCAGGGCGAGGGGGACGCTCCGCCGCTGTGTCCGGCCCAGCTCCCCAGGCCCCAGGCGACGAGGCCAAACAGAGCGAGGCACCGCATCGCCGACCCCGCCGGCCGCTGGCCGCCCAGCCCCCNCGCCCTCCACGCACCGAGCCTGGCCGGCTGCCGGGAAAACGTATAAAAACCCACCAAAAAAAACAACGACAAAAAAATCAAAATAAAGAGGCTCCTCCGTCCGGCGCGGCTCTGGGGCTGCCTTAGCGGGAAGTCAGCCCTCCGCCGTCCGCCTGCCCCGTGCACAGCCCGCAGCGCTGCTCGCCACCGCTCATCTCAGCCCCGCAGGCAGCGCGAGGGGGAGGCCGTGGCGGTGGCGGTCCCGAGCCGTGCGCCCCTGTCCCTCGGCGGCCCGGCTCCAGGGCTACGCTCGGCGCACCCGCCCCTCCCGGACCTCGGTCCTGCAGCCGCGGCTGTTCCGCGCCCAGGGCAGAGGTGCGTATGCTAACGAGGGAGCCGCACCCGCGCTCCTATTGGTGCAGAGCTGGCGCGGGGTGGTGAAGATGCAAAACAGAGCTCGGCCGCAACCAACGGACGCGAGGGGCGGGGCCGATGGCGGGGCAGCCCCTCCTTCCTCGCGCTGCCGCCGCACCCCCGGGGCCGCTCCCCGGACGCCGCCTGGACCCCCGGGACCCCCAGGCCCCTCGTCCCGGTGCCCACGGAAACGTGACGGAATGAGCCGAGCAGCCGCGGGGCCGGGACCAGGCTGGCCTGTGAATGACGGCAGCGCCGTGCCCCGTGACCTCAGGACACCATTTCCAGCTACAGCATTGCCGCGGCGGGAGCATGCGAGAGCCTGGGCCCGCATCCCCCTCGCAGCCGGCAGGCACCGGTACCAACAAGGCCCCAACAATGCAGCGGGAGGAGATAAAGGCAGCCCCGTTCGGGATCGGTACTAGAGGATTCCAGCTGGCATGGCACATCCATCCCCTGGGAATAAGGACAGGGGGCCATGCCGTCCTTCTGCCTCAGGGACACAAAAGCATTTCACACTCCTGTTCCCAAAGCATCAGTGACTGCAGCACAAGATCTTCTCAAAATCGGTTTGCTTTTAAAGAACTGTCTCCTTCCCACACGAAACACTGCCGTGGTACCTGGCTTTCATACAACTCATACATTGCAACCAAACCTGTGCCAGTCTGGGTCCTCTTCTCCTAACTACCTTAAAAAAGGAGTACTAAACAAAACTGAAACCCTATCTATCCTTGTCATTAGTGCCTCCACCATCCAATTTTTTTTTTAATGCTTTCTTTTGGACACTTCTAATCTGCAGCCATCACCAGGAATAAGCCTGCTGCATTAGCTTAGCTCAGTCATGCACCATGCTCCATGCAATCACCAAATCTCACTGGGGATGTCACACTTGGATAACCAGTTGGGACCTCTCTCTCACTGTTTGCCCATACTGGTCCAGACCCCATAACAGGCTCTGAGCCAGCAGACCTGGCTGAAGAAAGCACTGCAAAGGCACCGGATCTTGTCCTGGTGCACACTCACACCACCTATTTTACATGTCTCATTTGGATGCTCTGAACTTGCCTGGGGAGTTGCCTGCCCAGCTGCACTGCCGGCACAGCCTGAGTCACACCCAGGCAGGTGTCTCTCTGCAGCCCAACCTAAACTGCACAAACACCCGCAGAGCCCACTACAGACCTACAAAGGTAGGCAAGTACCCTTCTGTCCATTCTGTGGATAAATGATGGACAAGCATAGAAAGTGGTCAGTGGCTAACACCCCACCTCTGCTGCAGCAGGGAAATGGGATGAATGAACCACACCACTGTGTATACACAGAGCTCCGCCAACTTGCCTAAAGCCAGGAGTAGATTTGCAGTGGTAACTGAACCCTTAATCCAAAGTAAAAGCAACTGTGCAAGGGTGTCATATGGCCTGGTGGCAGTTACCTCAAGTTCCTGCAATTGCATATGAAAAATTCTAAATACCTGCAAATACATGGTAAGGCAAACAGGTCAGGGATGAGACAGGCCTGCTTCCAGCAGAAACACAGTGAAGAGACAGCGTTCATAGCAACCCTGGCCTGGCACTGGTGCTCTGATCATGTGCAGGTCAGTTGAGGAGTTGAGGAGCTCATACCTTACACTTCACCGTCCAAGGACTCCCTGTAACAACACTGACATCCCAGAGGACACCCCATGCTGGGCTGAGGTCTGTGCTAATCACACCTTTCTTGAGCTGACTGAAGTGGGGGAAAAAAGCAAAAGTCTTTGCTTAAAAATAGTCCTTCGGTGAAAATTAAAAATCAGGCATGCAAATAGTGGAGATCTGAAGATTTAAAATCATCTGTGCCCAAGAAAGTAGAGTGCACAGTGAGGATCCTAGAAATACAGATCCTCCAGCCACTGCCATCTCCATCTCCTATATTTCTCCTCATCATTTTTCAACGTTTAACTCTCTTCGAAAAGTGTTAACATTATTTTATCTAGTTGCAAAAATTGTTATTTTCTTGCATTTAGGAATCCTGTTCCTGATGCACTGATCTTATATTAACATCATCACTTACCAGTGCAAAAGTAAGGTCATTTTAATAACAGGCTATGTGCTTGTCCTGTACCTTGTGAGAAATATGAAGTTCTCAAAGTTGAATCTACCAATGCATGCTAAAACTTTGCCATACAAATACAGACACATATGATTATCTTTTGTTCTCCCCAGCTGATCTTGGCAGGGAAATACTGTTGTCAAAGCTATGTTGTTCTAAGAAATGTCAGGGTCAAAGGCACCGTGCATGTTCATGTCACTCTCCGTGCCTGTGCTCAGGGATAGCAGTGGAGGAGCAGCAACCAGAATAGAAGGGGAAAAAAATGTAAAGGAGTTCTCTCAACTTACTTCAACAAAACAGATCCAAACCGATCCCCATAAGAAAAAGTGACCTTTTTCTTCTACTACTGGCAAAGAAAAATAACAAAGCACTTATACTCACTCTGCAAATAGTCTTACTTCACTAACCAAAGATAATGGGAGCAGAAAAGGCCCTCAGTGCCTGCTTGGATTTTGGAAGACAAATAGTAGCATGGAGGTTACTTTGCACAGCAGCAGTGGCACCCTATAATGCCCACAGAAGTTCTCTGGACAAAAGATCCCTAGTAAAACCAGAATAGAAGAGCTTTTTTTTTCCTTCATGCTTTGAAACACGGGAAAAGTCTAGCTTTTCCTCTCAATCGTTGCCTGATTTCAATCCTTCTGTTTCTTTTACCAGTGTCACTTCAGATGTTTTTTCCTTAGTGCAGCTCTCTGAATCTTCATATTTGAGACTCCTGTCCTAGGAGCAATCCACTTCCGCTTTTTATTCAGTCAATACTGCTTTGCTGCTTCCAGTTAGTCCATAACTCATTCTGGCAAATTAATACTTTCCTTAGTTTTTCAACCTCTGCCTCTCCCTTTTTTGTACTGATGGATCACTGCTCTCTCCTCTCCATCAGCAACTCCCATTTCTCTCACTTTCTTCTTAGGCAGACACCTGTTTGCAGGCATTTATTTGTTTTATTTTCCTTTATAAATAAAACCCTAACATTTTCTGTGAAGCTGGCTTATTTATGTAACAAAGATCTACATGCTAAGATGTTTTTAAGCTGAAAAAATATGGCCATATTTTACTAAATGACCTATTTAACTAAAAATTATATCATGGACTTTGAAATTATCATAGTTTAAAAATCTAGTCTGAAGCAATCCTTCATATCACAAATTCCAAGAAGCATCCTCCAAAATACAGCATAAGGCAGCAATTAGCTTATTTAATAAAAAAAATAACTGCAAAAGAGAGAAAAATCCTGAGGTATGCTGTAAACCAGGGGAAGAAGATGAGGGTCAAACAATCAAGTCAATAAAAAAATAGATTAAAAGCACTCACTTTGGTTGAGCTATGGAGAAACTATTGTTGTGGTCTGATGCTGGCTAAGTGTCAGGCACCCACGAAAAAAACCATATACTTATTTTCCTCTGCTATAGCTGGGCAGAGGAGGTATTTTCATGAGTTGAGATAAGAATTATTGTAAAAAAACTTCAAGGCAAACAGGTTCAAAACTCAAACAGTATGAAGAAGATTTATTATTAACAGAATTAAAAGTAAAAAGGGTAATGTGAACCAAAGCAAATCTTCAGAACACTTTTCTTTCCCAGTCCCTCCCTCTTTCCTGACTGTGCAAGGAAACAAAACATGGGGTTTTGGTCAGTATTTCACTTCTCAAAAATCTTTCTTCAGTATACTTACGGAATTAAGAGTTTCTTCTGCTGCGCCATGGGATCCTTCCCACGAGAGGTAGTTCTCTGCAAACCTTTCTAGGATGGTTTTAACCTCCACAAGCAGAAGTCCCGCCCGAACCTGCTGCAACATGAGTCCCTCCCATGGGCCAAGCAGTCTTCCCACAACTGTCTAGTGTGGGTCATTTTAGTTTATGGGGGTTAGTCTTTCAAGGATAAGCTGTTCTAGTTTGGAAGCAAAGGCTCTCTTCCTCTATCTCTAAAAGCAAGGGTCATTCTGTCTGTTCGAGTTCCTCACTAGAGTACAGCTTTTCAGCATCCACATGCTCCAGCATGAGCACTCTTCTTCACAGGCTGCACGTGAATCTCTGCACCCCCCATGCACTTCAAGAATTACAGGGAAACAGTTTGTTGTATTATAGTCCTCACCACGGCTCGCAGGAGAATCTCAGCTCCGGTGCTGGGAGCACCTCCTCCCTCTCCTTTTTTCACTGACTTCTGTGCCGCCATGTTGGTTTTCCTCACGTGTCCTCACCTTTCCTTCTTCTCTGACTTGGAAGAAAGTTGGTGTCTGTAAGTTGCAATTGAGAGGTTGATCTCGTCCGGGCTCCTCATCAGGGAATTGCTCGCCATGTCTCTCGCTGTTGGCCACGTGGTCCCTGCTGGCACCATACGGTCAGCCCCGGCTACATGGTCTTTGCCGGCACCGCACAGGTGGCTCCAGCCTCGGAAGGGCCCTGGCCATGCGGGCCCCAGCGGCCCCTGCCAGGATGGGTCCCAGTGGGCCCCTCAACACCCCTTTGGAGAAGAGAGATTCCCGCTGTTTTCCTTTCTTAAATATGTCATCACAGAGGCGTTACCAACTTGTCTAATTGGGCTAGTAACCTGCCCATCGTTAGAGCCTTCAGCCATTGGCTCTGTGCTGGACATAGACATTTCAAGCAGCTTTTCTCCCGCCCCTACCAAAAACCAGGCCGTGTTAAACCAACACAACTATTATCTTTTCTTCTTCAGGGAAAATGGAAAGCACCATAAACTGATCTATCACTCCATAAGATCTTCAATATTTAGTGCCTGATGTATAGGCACATGGTTTTGAAACTTCTGTCAGACATTTGGTGCAAAGGCATTAGGAAAGCTTGAGAGATATAGGGGAAAAATACAAAAGTATGGACATTGGATTTTTTCTTCTATTGCCACAAAACTGTCCAGCAACATAACTGCTTCTGATAAAAATCCCACTTCAGAGACATGAATTAATTTGGATTTAATGGGAGTTTGACGTGGAAGAGTATGCAGATTAAGACCTGAAGCACAGACACAAAAATAAGTACAATGTGAAGGTTGACTGGAGCAGCAGAACTCCTTGATGAGTTCTGAGCTGTGCCATGAGAGGATGGCAGGTGAATGGGAATGTAAAGATCATAGTAATGATAAAAACTTTGCTTTAAGAATTTATTAGACTTTACAGAAAAAATGGGATTTGCATGGAGGTTTTAATTTATAAATTGGGGTAAAAATGCAATCAATGTGTTAGTCCTGCAAGGTGAGCTGTTTCATCCCTGGTTTCCATCACCACTGGTTTCCACATCCAAATTACCCTCCATCCGAAATGCTAATGTGGCAGGATGTGCCTCAAGGGCTGTTCCCTTCCCTGAGGATTGCCCAGACCCAGTTTAGTATGCATATGTAAACACAGAAATGTATGCAGTTTAGAACAGCTTTAAATTTTATCTCTGTCTAGTGAAAAAAATAAGGTTTGCGCTCCAATAGGCTACAAATGGACCTGAAGGATTCATCCAAAGCTTACTGTGAGGAAGCATCATGTGCAAAAGCTGCTGCTGCTATTGTTTAACCCCATACTGCTGGGAAATTCAATTAACACTTGAATTCCAGTTACGTGGTGTGCTGGGTTTGGCTGGTTGCTGGCTGGGGTTAAACCATGACACAAGGAAATTAAAGTTATGCTGGAGAACATGACATAGAGCTGCTGTGTGTGGAAAAATAACAGTCTGGAATATCTGCACTGCCAAAGAAAGTTCTCTTTAAAATGGAAGTATACTTCTTCCCACAAAAAAAGGCTGAAAGTTTTATTCAGTTGAAGTAGAACTGGAAGTCACTTCAGGAAACGAGTGACAAAGGAAAGGCTCAGCCAAGCTCAAAGCTTTGTTAAGAAAATGAAGGTAAAGATCCAAATCTTGGTATAGCAGAAATACAGAAACAATTTAAAACCCCAGAAAGATGACTGGAAACAAACCTATTTTGGTAGGGTCAAAAGTTTGCCCAGAAAATTTGTTTCTCAATATCTACTTTATACCTCTGTAAAACAAATAATGAGGACAAGCAAGACCACTAAGATCCATAGTTTAGAAACAGCACATGGAGAGTGAAGGAAAAAATATACAAGTTAAATATTAAATGGAAACCTGAGAGAAAATTAATTTTTAAATTGCTTATAATTAAATACTACCTTTATATGTAAACCATACTTAACTTCCAGTGGTACAGTGTCTCTACCACTATTCCTGTATATGCATTACCTAGATGGTCCAGAGCATAATGTATTTTGCAGTCTGGCCTGGTGATTATATCCTTGCTCGATTATTCCAAAAGATGCCTCTGAAATGCAGTGACCTGGCCTGTGAAATGGCCCAAACTGGGCTAGGAGACACCTCAGAGACAGACTCAGAGAAGTGGGTATTTGCTTTATTCAGTGTGCTGGGTGTGGGGGATCGCTCCTCCAAAAACACACACACCGGTGCTCCCTACAACACAGTATTATGGGTTAAATAATGAATATTCATCACATTCCTTGGGACAGGCGTGGTTATACAAATGATTTCTCAGAAGTCATTAATATTATTAGCATACGTGCCACGCATGCGCTGTGTGTCTTGGTGGTCACACTGAGGAAGACTTCTCCTCTTCCTCGGAGGCCTTTCTGATGAAGATAAGTGGTCTCCCTCACAATGCACTTTTCACCTTTCTCCCCGGGGCATGCATAGTCCTTTGAGGAATGATTCAGTGGTTTCTGAGATGATCCTTGTCCCCTCTATCTTAACAAGATTAGGGTGAATCCGGCTTCTTAGGTTTTGTGATTAACATTTGCTGTTGGAATTAACATTTGCTGTCTTCTAATAGTTAACTGTGCTTATATGAGTTAGCTATTGACTGCCCCTTCTTCACCTGCACGTAGAAATGAGATGTTGTACCATAGCTAAAAGAGAATGACTGCGAGCAGTTTATTCCAACACCTTCTGTAAATTGGACAGAGCAAAGACAAAAGAGAGGACAGCTCACAAAAGTGTGTGTGGAGGGTTGTTATTTTTATTATTTTGTTCTTTTTGTTTGTTTGGGTTTTTTCAGCCTAGATGTGTCAGCTCTTCTGCTGTCCAGAATTAACTCTGGAGTTTCTTCACTACTATGTGATCCCCTTGAAAAAAGAGGGACACCATAATAGCATCATAACAAGTTAATTTTATGTTATCACTCTAACCCAGTCATCAGCTGAAAATAGGTAACTATACAGGAATGAAAAAGCAATTTAGGACAAAATTACTCGAAATTAAATTCAGGGTTTAGTCCGATATTCATGTCAGTCTGTATTCTAGCTAGAAAGTTGTTGTAATAAAAGAACAGGCTTTAATTTGTATTTTGCAACTTTTAGAGGCATTCCACTCTAAGTAGACAGTATAAAACATCTCTGTCTTACTGTATGAAAGTAGGCATAAGGCAGAAAGCATCAAGTACCTGTTTCTTGGGCATCTTCCCCTGCTTCCCACACCCACCCAAACCAGAGCAGCAATGGGCAGCCTGATCATAGAATGGTTTGGGTAGGAAGGGCCCTCAAAGCTCATCTCATTCCAACCCCCTGCCATGGGCAGGGACACCTTCCACTAGACCAGGTTGCTCCAAGCCCCATCCAACCTGGCCTTGAACCCTTCCAGGGTTGGGGCAGCCACAGCTTCTCTGGGCGACCTGTGACAGTGACTCATCACTACCCTGGTCAGAATCTGAGATTCTTCCACTTTCAGATGAAACCCCTACCCACCCCAAACTGCAGGCCTTTGGCAGAACACCACAATGGGGCAGACACTGTGCACCTCTCCTCTCTGTCTGACCACTTGCCTCCAGGTTTAGATTTGAGCATCACTTTACTTTGTAGGCACTTCGCAGTAATTCAACATATTAAGTTAGACAGAGCTAATGAACCCTCCCTCATTTGAAAGAAATTGGAATGATTGATACTAAAATGCAATAATTTAAAGATAAATTTTCTTCTAGAGAATATTCATTAGAAACACAGCACAATCAAGATTTCCTACAGACATTCAAGAGTGAAATACTTTAAACATTAAGACAAATCAAAGGGTAACTGAAATGAAATCAGCTCATGACCAGGGGCAGTTCATATATGCTGAGCAAATACTTCATAGGAAAGGAGTTACAAAGAAGTATGTGGAATTTAGTGAAGTCAGAGCCACCAAGACCTACATAGGGAAACAACTTCCAAGAACAAAGCTGAGCAGCTCAAAGCCAAGCCCGGTCGCTCAGTCAATGCATGAAAAGGCAACATCCATATCCACCAATATATATTTTATTCATTTTGGCATATTTCACCATATGTGGCCAATTGAGAAATAGTAGGAAGAGCACTGTGAATGGGGAGTGGGCAGGGGCAGGTAGGGGCTCTCCAGCAGCATCTAGAGTGGGCTCAGCCACCCAGAGCAGCTCCCACCCTGTTCATACCCCTTTCCCTGAGATCCTCCAAAGAAAACAGTAAGAATCACATTTTTTAAGTCACACAACCTATTATTTTTTTATAAGCCACTAAAATGCTGACCAGTGTAGAACTGAAGGCAAGATATACACCAGGAATTAAAAAGCTAAACAAAGCAGTGCTTCAAGGGTGAAATCTGCCTATGCAGAGGACCAGTTTAAGGATTATATAGCTTTGAATCCTATTTAAACCCTATTTTAAAGAATTATAGTGGAGACCAAGTCATGTAAAGGAGTCAATTTATCTTCAGATGCTTTGGAAAAAGAAATACACATGAAGAAATACAGGGGATTTTATAAGGAAACAATCCGAATGTAATAATTTGGTAATGAACAATTTTCAGTGTAGTGATAACAAATTGTTTCTTTTTAATATCATGATGAAGACCGTGGGGATGCACACCTCCTAAGTTTTGAGTAGAATTTTCTATTAGTATAAATTAGCCCACTAGCATCCTGGATGCAATGTGCTGATTTAAATCATGTTATGTTGCACATACGCACATATCTGTTGCACAGATAGCGTTTTTTGGCATATTCTCTGAAATTGCTAGGTCACTGCATGAAACTGATTTCTTTCTGTACATGGAGCCTTAAAGGTGAACAGAAGTGTTGTGTTTGCTTTGTTTTAGCACAAGATTCCTCAGCACTGTCTAACTATTTATTTTGTTCTTTGTCTCTCAAATGCTGCAGTGGAGAAAAAATTTTAATTTTTATTCATATTTTGAAGGAGTATAAACGTTACTAATCTATGGGTGCCATAGTTTCAGTAGGATTGACTTTAAATTGTACTTTTGAAAAGCTCTTATAATTAAAAGGCAACTGACTCGATGGGCTTTGGCAGAGTCCTTATTACTGGAGTGAGGAATCCCAGCTTTATTTTAACCAGTTTGTATCTTGGGAGGAAGAAGGGAAGCGCATTAACTGACTAGGACTTATTATCAAGTTGATCTATCAGGTACCAAGTGTTGGGGTTTAGGGTTTTTCCTTTTGTTTCTTTCTCTCAAGGAATTTTGTCCCATCTGTCGCTAAGAAGCCGTAAGGACCAATACTTAAGAGAAACAAAAGAAGTTGCCACGCTCAGGGGAGGAGGGCACGGGGCTGCACTTATCTGAGGGTTTCTCTTGGGGGGGGCAGAGATACTGTGAGATTTGGGCTGGGGGAAGGGGTTGGGCTCAGCTCCTGGCTCTCTCGCTGTCCGCTTCAGAGGAAAACGGTCGAGCTGCTGATTGGAGGGGGAATTTGCTGCCGCCACCAGAGCCCAGTCCAGTCCTGCTTCTCCTGCCATGGGTGAGCTCTTGCTCGTGAGAGCAGCCACTGAACTGGGACCTTATTAACACCCTACCTCACTAAAAAGGGGACTTTCACCATCTGCTGGGGTGCCTCAGGACCCCGAGCCCCTTCCCCCTCCCACGGAGCCTCTCTCTGCCGTGTCCGGGAGCCGGGCTGCCACTGCCCAGCCCCGCGGTGTCTCTGCTACCGCTCCGGGTTTTTTGCTACACTGTAGCCCTGCACCCCCTGCCTGCCCGGATGCCCCGCGGCTCCAGCTCCAGCTGCTGAGTTTCTGCTATATCTCATTTACCACTCCGGGATTTTGCCTGCCTCTGCCGTTCCAGCTGCTGCTCCGAGGTTCCTGCTACAGCCCATTTTGCCATCCGGAGGGGCACAGGGAGCGGCTGCCCCTGTGGGTTTGCAGAGGAAGCCCCTTTTCTCTCTCTCCCGCCCGCTTGCCCGCCATTACCCACGTGCGGAGAGGCGGCTGAGCTCGTGCCACAGCGCCCCCTGCAGGCGCAGGGGAATCACCGCACCCGCCCTGCCTGGCCGGGAGCCACCAGCGCCCCCTGCCGGCTGTGACCAGAGCTACACCGAAGGGGAAAGTGCCTGACAGCCGAGAGAAGGCTGTCACTGGCTTTCTGCTTCTGTTTGTTGTTGTTGCTGCTGTTGTTGTTGTTTGTTTGCCTTCTTATACACATACATACTAGTAAAGAACTATTATTCCTTTTCCCACATCTTTGCCTGAAAGCCTTGTAATTTTGGAGGGAAGGGGGAGGGAAGGGGGTGGCATTCTTCATTCCAAGGGAGGTTCCTGCCTTCCTTGGCAGACACCTGTCTTTCAAATTGAGTCACCCAGCTATCTTCAAAATTTGGAGCATAAGCATAATCTAATAATTTTGGGCCAATTTATCCTATTTCAGCACTCTGACAGTTTTTTATCCTTGTCTCTTTTTCTCACTGATAGGTCATTTTCCATAATTTCTCTCTGGTTTGCCATGCAGAGAGGTTCAAGTTTCGTTTTGTAAAACACAGTACATATTTACAGTGCTGATTCAAGAACTGACACATGCTTGCACTGATGCCTTCCAAGGGGACCAGGCACTTTGCAAGATACTGAGGAGGGGAGAAAACATACCAGAACCTGATAAATTGCTACGGGGCATGAAAATGCAAGTAAAAACTTTGGGGGACACCTAGGACAAAGCAACAAACCTATTTAGCAATGCTTAATAGAAGACAGAACCATCACAATTCTTAAGCAACTGCAATCTTTTATCATGATGATCCTTTTTTCCCCCTTACCTAGTTGCATTCTTCTTGTCTAATTAGAATTACTCTTGCTATGTGATTTGAGAACATCCCACATTTATCTAAAGCTGTTGCTGTACATGATTAAACTGCAGTGTGATCCAAGCCTAACAGCACCAGCAGCTCAGACATGTTATACACATGGATGTTGTCTACCTGGACGTCAGCAAAGCCTTTGACACCTTCTCCCACAGCATACTCCTGGAAAAGCTGGCAGCCCACGGCTTGGACAGGTGCACTCTTCGCTGGGTTCAGAACTGGCTGGACGGCCAGGCCCAGAGAGTGGTGGTGAATGGTGCAACATTCAGCTGGCAGCCAGGCACCAGCGGTGTCCCCCAGGGATCAGTGCTGGGGCCAGTTCTGTTTAACATCTTTATCGATCTGGATGATGGGATTGAGTCTGCCATTAGCAAACTCAGGGATGACACCACGTTGGGTCAGTGTTGATCTGCTGGAGGGCAGGAAGGCCCTGCAGAGGGACCTGGACAGGCTGGATCGATGGGCCAAGGCCAATGGCATGAGGTTCAACAAGACCCAAGTGCTGGGTCCTGTACTGTGGCCACAATAACCCCCTGCAGTGCTACAGGCCAGGGGCAGAGTGACTGGGAAATGGCCCAGCAGAAAAGGATCTGAGGGTGCTGGTCAACAGCGACCGAACGTGAGTCAGCATGGGCCCAGGTGGCCAAGAAGGCCAGTGGCATCTTGGTGTCTATCAGAAATAGTGTGGCTAGCAGAACCAGGACAGTGGTTCTTCCCCTGTACCTCGAGTCCTGTGTCCAGTTCTGGGCCCCTTAATTCAGGAACATGGAGGTGCTGGAGCGGGTCTAGAGAAGGGCAACAAAGCTCATGAAGGGTCTGGAGTGCATGACTTACGAGGAGTGGCTGAGGGAGCCGGGGTTGTTTAGCCTGGAGAAAAGGAGGCTCAGGGCTGACCTTAATGCTCTCGGCAACTCCCTGAAAGGAGGTTGTAGCCAGCCCAGTGTCAGTCTCTTCTCCCAGGCAACCAGTGACAGAACAAGAGGACACGGTCTTAAGATGCGCATGGGGAGGTTCAGGTTGGACATCAAGGAAGAATTTCTTCACAGAACGGGTGATTGGGCATTGGAATGGGCTGCCCAGGGAGGTGGTGGAATCACTGTCCCCGCAGGTGTTTAAGGAAAGACTGGGTATGGCACTCAGTGCCATGGTCTGGTTGACAAGGTGGTGTTTGGTCATAGATTGGACTGGACCTCAGAGGTCTTTTCCAGCCTAATTGATTCTGTGATTCTGTGATACTTTTCTGAAGCAGCGAAACAAATACAACCTCTTAGGTACTCCACATTTATCATAGAGATGACTGAAAAAACCCATGGCTACTGTAGGCTCTCAGCTTCAGTTAGGTTACAGTTAGGAGCCTGCCAAAAAAATAACAAGTTTTAATAAATATACCAAGACTTCTGCATCTCAAGCTGTTTGCTCATGCTGAGGGACAGCTCAATTTTGTACTTCTTGAAGGAAAAAAAACATGAATTGCCTCAAATAAAATCACACAGAAAACTGCAAAAACACGTTTAATTTTCTTCTACTGTATTTTTTTCCCACTTCGCAGAAACATTTATCTTTATGATGCCAGCCATAAAAACTACAATGTAGCAATAGGTTGAGGCCTTCTGGAGACAAACTATTTGTTCTGTTTTTGCAAAATACAATAGGATCCCAATTCTTAGAGGTTGTGGACTGCTCTAAAAACCCTCTCTGAGGATTTTGCAGAAAAATCCTCAAATACTCATCAAAATTATTCGCTTTAATTTCATTGTATGTCTAATTACATGTGATGATCAATGCCTAAGGTGCACAGTGCAGGTCCACAACAATCCAATTTAGCATTCTGCAAAAAGGAAAAAAGTCTAAAAATGCCCAAGCCTCAGATGGCTCTCCATGTCCTTTATGTGTGTATTTTAATTACTCTTTCTGGCAGTGCTTGGCTGCTCTGTCTCTTATTTTCCATATTTTTGTAATGTCAGGGAAGGCAAAGTAGGCCACTGTATTTCACTGTCATTTACAAGAATGGAAGGTAATACATGCTCAGAAAACAGTAGTCATTTTCAAACCCTAATTCAAACCCAGGACTTCTATACACTACTGCAATGCCAGTAATGCAATAAATTACTAACTTTTGCCTTTTATTTACAGCCACTTCGAGTAGGTGGAAGGCCTGAGAACTTATTCCCTGCTGTTAGCCATCTAGTCTCCAGCGATGATTAGATTTTATTCAGATAATGCTACTGTACTGCTCAGGAAGAGAAGCAGAGCTGTGATTAGATAAAAACCAGGTACAGGTGGTTTTACTTACTTTTGGAATTACATGACTCAGTCTTGCATTGTTCAGGAAGATGACTTTTTAAAGGGGTTGGGAGAGAGGTGTTAGGTTGTTTTAATTTTCCCCCCCTCTACAGATCTATCTTCTAGAAAGCCAGGGAGAAATCAGAAAGAAACATGAACGAATGTATATCTGAGTGTCTAAAACAGGTTATGATGGAAAAAAGAATCAGTAACTTCACACAAAACCCTGAGTAACACTTAGATCCATGTTTGCATTCTATACTATCAAATGAGATCAACCAGACAGGAAAATAAAATATTCTATTTTTAAAAAGTGTGCGAAGGGAGGGGGACACGGCATGGAACTTTAGTCTAGATGGAGAAAATAACTGTTTCAATAACACTATTTCTCCACAGGGCACAATTTCCATGTAAGGCTTTAAAAGACTGAACACAGACATCCAGCAATACTGGAATATATACATCTTACTCCAGCTTTTATATTAACAGAAGTCATTCTTTACACAAGGATTTATCAATACATCAAATGATACAATTAAACACATACAACAGTCATACAGAGATCTGAGGATTGCTCAGTTTGGAATTAATAGATGCAGTTTCTTAAGCCTTGCAATGTGTGACAAGAGTTTTTTATTTTTTTTTAGGAGTGGGAAAGAAATTATTAGCATGTGTCTGTGCAGACTTATTTTAAACCTTTTGTTACCAATAAAATGCCCAATTTACTCACCCCTACCCCCAAAAATCCCAAACTAAGACCCAAACAACAAAAGCCAACGAAGGTGAGGGATACAGAGCTTGTTTTACTTTTCATGATTTTGTCACTTGAAACCTGACATGTCTCTAAAGCAACAGGAAGCAGTAACACATCAAAACTTCAAATTATTTCTAACTCAATTTTAAAGGGCAGTTTTATTGGGGTTTTTTATTATTAGAACTAACAATCAATTTTATCCTGAGGCCCACTTCTGAATCTCAGATGTCTTTTGTTGAGTGTGCCATCTTAAACTCTCCAGACTAGGGACAATTTCTCTCTAAAAGTGAACACCGCAACCCAGACTTTGCTCTGAAACCAGCTTCTCATCAGGATTTTAGAAGAAGAATCACAGAAACTCAAACTGCTCTGTATCCCCGATTTCCCTGTAATTCCAAGGTTTACCTACCAACCATGGTCTCACCCTTCCCTTGGATCAATTCAATTCCAACTTTTCTTTTTGACTTACTTCAATGTTGTAAGACAGATCATGAAAACGATTTGATTTTTAAATAAAACCGAGAATGTGTTTTTATTTCCAGTTCAAGTGTTATCAATCATCTACATCAAATATTCACATAATATTTCTGCATGTATTTTCAATTCACAGTCTAGCCTACTTAAATTTTAAAAAAATCAACAAAACCCCAAAAACTGAAGCATTTTCTCCTATGTTAATCTCAATTCATAACTCCAGAAACATTTTATTAACAACCTTACAAGTTGCCATTTGAAGGACTTAGAGCAATTCAGTATCTCATTACTTGAGATACTTGATCCAGACAACTAAAAGATAGTATCTGACTTAGAATAATATGCATTGAGTTTATGAAGCTTTCTTCTCAAAAATGCAGAAGGTTCAAACTATTATAGATACTTTATAGCACTCTGCTATAAATCTCCAGCAAATCACAAAACACTGAGTAGAAAACAGAAGATTCAAAAGCAACCAGGAGACAAACTAATCACAGATTTAAAGTTTCTCTCTTCGGATGCCCACACACATGGAAGTGTTTATGTTAGGCCCTAGAGACTATAAACAGCCAACTAAAGCAGTCTGAAACCTGTCTCAAAATGGAAAGTCAGAAGAAAAACAAACACAATGCATGTGAGATTGAATTTTTATTTTTCTGCTGATAAAACCCAAAGATCCCTCACAGCAGCAACAAATGCAGACGTTACTTGCAGAAATGATACCTCTTCTTAATCTGTTTGTATACCGAAGTATGACAAGTGTGTAGGGACTGCATATTAACACAGTACAGGCACTGCTCAGTAGTAACAGAGATCAAGTTTCTTGGATTATTTTAATCAACCCTTTCCTTATTATGAAAGGGTTCTCATAGTACCAAAGATGGTTATTAATTAGTTGTCTGTTAATGATTTTTTTTTGTTATTGCAATTTAAAAACATTTTATCAAATTCTACATGTACTGTTTATATGCCCAGATACACCTCTCCACATTTTGTAGTAGTTGACAAACCATAACCAAATGCTACAATTTCAGAACGAAAATGCTACTGCATTTAGCAGCTCTTGCTGCACTAAAGTAAATATTTCATTACAGTAACAAAACATACCTCTTGTTCAGTAATACAAGTGATACGGTTTGTAAAATGAACATTCCTATCTTGTATCCATACCTTTCTGTAATATATATATATATATATTTATATATGGCTCTAAAACATATCTCTACTAATTAACAATTAAATTAAAACACATCCACATTGGTCTAACTAGTGATTTTGGTCTCAATACTTTAAACATTAGTTGTTCCATAAAAATATACAGTCCAACAACATGGTTGTATCAGTAACATGAGGCCTTTTGAAAGAAGCCTATGACATAAAACCAACCACGCAATTCAGTGCTCAATGTCATCTAACTGATAAATACTTACACTGCATTTTCAAATTACCAGTATCTTCCAAATTTCTCTTTGCAGGCTTACCATGCTTACAAACATGCAGAAAGCAATCACATTTATCACTTGCCCATAGCAACCACATTTTTTTCTTTTCAAATTGATCAACTGACAAAGCACAAGCTTCAAGCTGTCATTTTTACATTACTAACCTTTTCCTTTCTTTCACATATTGCTTCATGTGGAATAAGACTAGGAATTAGCCACACAGCAAGAACTGCACTTTTCAGTTTAAGCCTCTAAAAATCAAATTACTAGCAGTCAGTTAGGATGTACTCATAGCTGCCATACAAGTGAACTGACACCCAGTAGAAATGAAGCTAATTCTTCAAAAGGTGAAGCTTAAAGAAACCCAACCCAAACCCCAAACCTAAACTACACAAGTACAGCATCAAACCTGGTAGATTCCAAAAAGTGGATCTCTGTCCAGAAATTTTTGAAATGGTACACAAAACCCATGCCACCATCAAGCATACATGAGATAAGACATTAATTGTTTATAGATGGAGATGTCCTTATTTAGCAATGGTGATGTAGTACTTCCGTAGTACAAACAAGAATCCCCCAAGTCAGAAGCAGTCAGTAATAAAACCCCAGACAAGTTCACATGTCACAGTACCCTGGCATATAAGACTCAGAACATTTTACTCTTATAACAATAACAATCAGTAATTTAGGTACTAACCATTCCAGAACCAATACATTCAATATGTAAATAAGACTACAATAAAAGATACTAAAAAGACAAGAATGGTATGACAATTGAATTGAATAATTCTTTTAAACAGCAGAAAGTCAGGGAAACATCTGGAATTTTTTCACACAGCATTTATATATCTTCTGTTTCTCAATATAAAAATACATCTAGAGAGTCAATCCAGAACTGCATACAGCAATCATGTTTTTCCCCTTAACTGCTTTAAAATTAGTTCAAAATAATGTAAATTACAGGAATGACTGTTGCACGTTTGTAAATGTTGGCTATTACAACATCATTATACGAGAACACCAACTGTAAATTATTTACAGGAGAGGTAATACGATTTCCAGAGTACTGAATTATAGTTTAGCAGAAGTGTAAAAACAATGTACTCACCAAAAACATTACAAAATCTGGTATCGTTATCAGCTACACAGTAGATTGTGATTAGATTTTGTAGTTGACATACAACATATTCTTAAGAAAAGTGCCAAAATACTGCTACATAAGAATCTTTTTTTTTTTTCAAAAATCAGTCAGCAAAAACCCCTGTAGATTCTATGCTAAGTAATGTCAAAAGAAAACAGGAAAAAAAGGATGCTGATTGTACAAGTACGTCTTATTAAATGCCTTTGAAAAATCTGTAAATTCAATTTCTTGCTTAAAAGTCTGACACAAGACTTATTAAAAAAATCAATAGAAATACCACCATATATGCTTTTCCTGGGCATTTTAGGGCATTCTAAACCTACACATTCCTCCTAAACCATGGAACACAAGGAGACTGAAAACATTCCAAAACTGGCTGAACTGCTGAGGATTGTTGTGATCAGTGGCAAAACATCCTGCCGGATGCCAGTCACTACCAATGCACCCCAGGTACTGGGGGTCCATACTCTTGCATGTTTTCATTCACAGCCCAGGGGATGGGACAGATCACACTCAGCAAACCATTCAAAGGGACCTCAGCAGGCTGGAGAAATGGGCAAACAAGAGTCTCATAGAGTTCAGCAAAAAAAAGTGCAAAGTCCTACACTGCGGGGAATAACCGCACCCACCAGTACAGACTGATGGACTGACCAGCTGCAAAGCAGCCTTGCAGAGAACAATAGCAAGCCATGAGCCACCACGTGCCCTTGCAGCAAGAAGACCAACAGTCTCCTGGTCTACACTGGAAAGAGCATTGCCAGCAACCTGAGGGAGGGGATTCTTTCACTCTGCTCAGTCCTCAGGAGACGCAACTCAAGTGCTGGGTCCAGTTTTGGGCTTCCCAGTCCAATACAGAAATGGGCATACAAGAGTGAATCCAGTTAAGGGCCACAAAGGTGATTAGGTGATTGGAGCATCTTACAGACAAGGAGAAGTTGAGAGAACTGGGATTGTCTCTCTCGCCTGGAGAAGAGAAGGCTTGGGTGATCTTACCAACCTGTGGAAACACCTGAAAGGAAGGAGTAAAGGAAGAGCCTAACTCTTTCCAGTAGATCTCGTAACTGGACAAGAGGCAATGGGCACATGCACAAATACCAGAAGCTCTACTTAAACATAGGAATGGATCTCC
This sequence comes from Gymnorhina tibicen, assembly GCA_013399875.1. Lineage (NCBI taxonomy): Eukaryota > Metazoa > Chordata > Aves > Passeriformes > Artamidae > Gymnorhina > Gymnorhina tibicen. Next base: position 142,527 of record VXAZ01000586.1, read on the forward strand.
ATAGCGTAAGGGAGAGCAAAACACTAGAACAGACTGTCCTGAGATCTTCTGGAGTCTCCATCTTTAGAGATGTTTAAAAACCCAGCTTGTCACACTCCTGAGCAACCTGCTCTAGATGGCCCTCCTCTGAGCTGGGCAATGGGGAATGGACTAGATCAAGTCCCTCCAACCTCAATTGTTCCACGATTCTATGAAAAGGACAGGGTCTTATGACAGGCATTGGATCAACTGAGTCACAAAGAAACTATAAAATGTAAAAGGATTATATATTTTCTCTTTAAGTTATTGCATACAGTGTTAATTTTGCTGCCTTCGTTTTGCCGATCTCATTTTTTCAAATCTCGACTCCATTTCTTCAAGGACTTTTGGTGTGTATCGCACAACTAATTTAACCTTTCCTTGAGCTGCCTTCAGCAGTTCTACTGCTTTTTCATGGTGTTCACCTTCAACACTCTGTAAAGTATAAACCATTTAGTATTAGTAAAGACACAAACTGAAAACAGATTTTTTTATTTTTTTGTACAATTCTATATAAACAAATGTATTTATGTATTTATTTATATGTACACTATTTTCAAGACTGCATAAGGACAATGCCACGCAGTTTCAGGACTTATAGTTCAGCAAACCAGGTGATGTGATGATAAAAATGGTAATTAGTATTAGCAAAAGAATAGTGCAAAAATCTTGCTTAGGTTTATACTGAACAATTAAATTCTGCAATGGTAACCTTAGTCAATTATGAAATTACACTTAAAAATCAAAAACTTCAGGAGAATACTTACTTAAAATTTAATACTGGTTTTCTTCTTTTGCATGCATTTTAAATTTAGTAGTCACCCTCAATTTGGTTAATAAGTTGCCACAAACAACTGCAAGATAGCTGCCTTCTTGATGTTACCCTGCATCACAACAAGGCAAAACAGTGCATACTGGGCACTTGCAATGGAGCAACTAACATGTAGTGTGTTGCTTATCTTAGTGCTCCACATGTCTCTCAGTAAACACAAGACATCCCAGTTCATTTCCTCTAAACTGATTAAGAATAGCCTAATCCAACTCAGGAAGACCAGAATAAAAACGCTTTCCCAAAACAACTCTCAGAATTTCTTAGAATTATATTAGAGTCATCTAATTACAATTTTTAAGCAATGGTTCTCAAAAACTGTATCCAAATATACAATCCTGGACAGCATATATTTTATCAGCAAAACTTATTTCTCCCAAACTTATTAAACACAATGACGGGACTACTCCAAGCCTACCTCCCACTGGTGCTATTAGAAGCTAGAAGGCAGGTGATGTACCTGTTGATTGGAGGGTTTCCCCGTTACTATGAAGTTACTCACAGAAAGAAAAACAACAGTTAAAAAAACCTCAAGTTATTTCTCTTCTATCAGACTTAGACAACACATACATTTGAATGTTTCAATTTTTGTTATTCAAGTGGATGTGTAGGCTGTTCTGTTTAAAACTGGTAATAAAAGGTTTGTAGAGTTCTGTTTAATTGTATCAAAACACCTAAAATTCTGGAGTACAATCAAGATCTCCCACCTGAAAAAAATAAACTTGTTTTTCAGTCATATTCCCTGCAGTCTTGGCAGTGGCATTTATTATTATTATTAAAGTATAAATTACAATCACATGAAAATGCCTGTCATGTATTATGATGACAGGATATCTGTAAATACCAGATATCAATGATTTTTCTGAGACTACATTAGTGTTCTTAACAGCAATTTATGCACTCACTGTATTCTTAGAACGGCTATATATATTTATACATGTGCATACACACACAGAGTCATTGTTAGCTGTACCAACTGCCTGACAATCAGGTTCAGTTTTGGGTGGAGTGGTGGTATTGTTGCCTTTAAGAGTCTGTGGGTGAGAAAGGACTCATCTGAAGACAGTTTTGCACCAGTCCCTCAATGCTTCCTAGTAACAGAAGGCTAAGGCAAGGACAGCTGCATCACTATAGCTATGATTTCTCTTATGTCTCTTGAAAAGGACAGCTGGACTCCCAGGTAGTAGTCAGGAGCCAAGTATGTCAGAGATTTGTGCTAGCCAGGAATTCCTAGAGTACAGATACCCAGTATCTGTACCCAGTCACTATTCCTTTCACGTGTCAAAAACCCCCAGAATCTAGTTTGACCCTCAGTCTTAAAATAAAATTTGGTTTACAGGTGTAATGATGAGAATATTAATTTTAAGCCTGCACAGAGCCTCTCTGGAAATAAAAGCAAGTGTTTGGGAGATATTTACATGCATTTGACTGAAAGCTGTCTCAAGTCAGAGCCTGCCCATAACCTCCTCTTTCCAGCTTCCCTTTTTTTACTTTTTGTATTGTTAATTCTTCATAAGAGGATACTTCTTACCATAAGTAAAGCTTTGTAAAGGGAAGGCCTTGTAGAATTACGGCTCCGGTCTGTTACTTAGGCTAAGTAGAAAAGGACTATGGGAGAGTGACTCAGCTAGAATAGAGGAAGTCTGAGTCACTCTCCCATAGTCCTTTTCTACTTAGCCTAAGTAACAGGCCAGAGCCATGATTCTACAAGGCCTTCCCTTTACAAAGCTTTACTTATGGTAACAGATACTAAAAAAAAAATCCACATCAGCACTTTTGACATATATTTCTTAAAATACAGTAAAAAGCCCACTTCTGAAGCTCAGTATAGTTAGCTGGAAGGTTAAAAATACCATACAAGGTAACACCACCTTGTAGTTCCATCTCTTTACAGCTTTCATCACACAGTAGCATTTTTACCAGGAAAAATGAGAATCTGGTCAGCCAAAAACAACATAGCATAATTTACTACTTACCTTAGAAGGTGCAGAAAACTCATTTAGTAAAAATGTGCATCATGAAACTTCGATGAAAAAGGAAGGCAGTTTGTATTTCATAAAATTCTTTGACTACATTTGTACAACCCATCAGAATCTGAAATCTGACATAGATAGTACAGTTCCTTTTTGAGACAGAAAACCAAAGCATAGTCCTAAAACTCTCAGTGCGCACAACTCTACAGAAACCTAAGCAAATTGGTTTTGTGAGGACAAAAAGAAAGTATTTTGCCAAGATTAGAAGACAACAACGAGCTTGTGCCATGTGTATTCTCTGTGCCCCCTCAAGTGGAAACAAGTAGTTACTGCTACATAAAGAGAAGAGAAAACCAGTTCCTACCACTCCATTTACAGAAAGCAGCTGGTCTCCACGTTTCAGGCCTCCATGTCTGTCAGCTATACCTCCAGGGATAATTCGAGAGATATAAATTGGAGAATTTTGTTCTTTGCCTCCCATAATGTTGAATCCAAGACCTTCTTCGGTTTTGGGTAGTTCAACCACTCTGGGATGAGAATGACCTTCACTAGCAGCAAATGCAGCCACTGTGGCCTGTGAGAAATGAGATTTTCTTATTTGTAAGAAATTAAATACAGTCCCTTTAGCTAGACACAGTGAGCAGGCTGAAAATGTATTTTATCTCAAAGTACGTAAATGTTAAGACAAATGAGGTTAATTCCCTACCTACCAACACTGGCATGAAAAATTCAGAACTCCAAGAATAAAATTAAAATGGAAGAAATTTTAAAACAACAAGTTTTTTTATACTTTTAATCACCTGTTAAGCTTATCCAGACATCTAGATAGTATCCTTCTGAATTTTACATAATCTTCTGCTTCTGAAGTAATGAATTACTGTATTTTATGCAAGTTATAGTTTGGCTTTTACCTTTGCTGTTGCATTAGCTCTAACTTCTGGGCTACTGCTGATATCCACAGTTTCATATACGTGTTCATACACCTTTAGAGGCAAAACAGTTTCAGTATGAGTAAAACAGATATTTTTCTGCTTAGGTAATATAACAAAATACCAGGTACAACTCAAAAATGTGTAAATTAAAAGTACACACCTCTATTGTTACTCCCTGATTCACTACAGGAACAGGCAATCTAACATTCCATGAAGAAACAAATCTCTCAGCATCTTTATTGCTCAGTCTCAACCTAAATCTTCCCTCCTTCCACAGTATTCAGACCTCACCATGACTTTGGAAGTGCTTACGGCTAGGCTCGCACGCCTGACTCAAGGCATGATGACTATTTTCTCTTGCTTGATTCAAGCTGGAACTCTTCAATACAAATGCACACAAAAACACCTAAGGGCAGCTCTTCAAGGCTCTGCTGACAACCCATCCCTTCCCGCAAACTCCCAAATTTTCCTTCAACTTTAGCAACTAACTGAATATCTTAGGAAGAAAATAGGATCGAAAACACAGGGGCAATAAGAATACTAATGCTAAGGAGGTGCTTGCACTAAAGACTAACCCACATCTTGTCATCTCCCTGCCAACCATTTGTACTTGCTAAGTAGTAAGTACGCTGTCCTCAATAGGATGAAAACATCAAGATTACACCTGTGTCTACAAACAGATTTTTTTTAATCATTCCAGCTGTTATCATCAGTATTAACATCAGCAACAGCAATACCAAAGCATATCCAATCACCTGAAAGTCTCCATTCACCTGGAATGAAGATGAGGTGGCACAAGGCTCCACCTAAAGATGGCATGGATTTGGCTTAAAAATAACACAGGCAATTGGTACTTTGTCTATTCTTACATACCAATTGCATAACATCCTGTTAGCTGCCAGTAAGGGCAGACTCTCCAAATAACCTTTAAAAAGAGATTTGCTACTAAGCCATTATTTTATACACCTATGCTTTCCCAAATTATTTTCTTTTGAAATTACTTAAAAATAAGGTTTGTTCTATTAAGCTCTGTAAATCAAATACGGCTTTACAAAGTTCAAAATCAGCTTACTGCACTGAGCACAAAAAGGAAAAAGTAAATCATACTGATCTTTAACTGAAGGTAACTGCTTACATCAAGTTAACTTACCTCTCTTACAGCATTACAGAATTCACTTTGAAGGACCCTTTGCAATGCCTGTAGCTTTTGTGGTGGCACTTCTCCACTTCTCTGTAATTTTTCCAGCAATTCAATTGCTCTGCAGATGTCTACAAAAAAAATAAAGCACTAGTAATGAGGAATGCCTGAGGAATCTTAAGGTATATTTGGGGGTTGTTTTTTTTTTAAATTAAGTTAATGGAGCAGTCTGTGTGTTTGCACTTGCATACACCTTAAAACTACACTTTAAGTTTTGTTAACCATAAACGATGTATTTACAAAATGGTACAAAACACTGTACTTTCAGCCTGTTATAAATCAACCATAACAACCCAACCCTGTAACATATCTGGAGCTACCACTACCATATGCATATTGCAAAGACAATCTGATTTCTCCACAAAGGACTGAAATATTGGTATACATATTAAAATACTGGCAGTGTATACTTCATAATTCATCTACTCTATGGATGGCATTTTGTTAACACCAGCTATAATATTATCAAATGTGCTGTCTAACATTCCTTTTATGTTCAAAAATTAGTTCAATAAGGTATACTCCATACTTCCCATAGAAGACGGCTGAGAACTATCTATCTGGCCTATTTTTTTCCCTCCTCAAGTGCTTATAAAACCAACAGAACTCCTTTTGACATTCTCAGCTGAGAGACAATATCTCCATAGTCTAGAATCCTGAACCTCAAACCTCTTTCAGTTCCTTGAAATTTGTTCCTAAGAGTTCCCATTGTCCATTTTCTCATAAATGCTGCTTTGTGAAACTGAACTCCATGAAGGATTTGATTCCAGACCAGTATGATTCAAGACAGGCATCAAATGCAATGTGACATTCTTTTGGCCAGACGAGTAGAATATATTCACATCCCTCACTTGTATTTCCAAACTGTTACATTAGTGATTATTCTGAAACAAACAAGTTCTTGAACAGAACTAGAACAGTCTCTCAGAAAAGCAGATAGAAAGGATTACTTTCATTATCACAAAGACAAAAAAGCAATGATTAATCTACTATATAAAATAATGCACAGATTATTTTAGAACAGGATGAAGTCTGGGACACTGCTATGTCCCAAATGCATTACTTCCTTTTTTCTGTAATTAACCTCTAGGTACTCATTTTTCATGTGAATGCACATCTACTCAATGGTATCACATCAGCACAGAGGATGTGCAATAACCAAGAACTTCTTCTAAAATACGAGTGCAAAAAGAGAGGACTTATATAACAGGATGAAAAAACAGTGGGGTGCGTGTTCTGAAATTAGGGAGAAGTGCACCAGCAAGACAGCCCTTGGTGATGTTCTGCCACTCACATGAATTATCAGACACATCTTACAAACTACTAGATCGAGACCAGGTCGTGCAGTTGATTAAACAAGGTATACCTTAACCCCACAGACTGGTCATCCATCGATTGGAAACAAAACCTTCACGGAAAAACACTCAAGCACTACAGCCGTAAGACTCAAATTATTTCTGATGATAGTTAACTTTTCTATGTGCCATGAGAACTTGTGGTGTTTTCTGGCAAGCATTTCCAAGCTTTACAAGCATCAGTTATCTAAAGCAAAGCAGTATCAAAACCTAAATTATCTACTAATAATCCCATGTTCTATAGAGAACACATTTTACACAGGCATGCATATTTGCTATTTGTATAATTACAAAATGAAAAAAATGCTTTTAAAGCTCTTTATTTCCTAATACATATTTTGTATTTCATTTAAAATCCAAAATAGTTGGTGAAATTAAAGACTTTCTAGATGATGCAAAATCACCAACGTTCCTAGTAACCCTTGTGTTCAGCAGCAGCAGTACAAATTATCTTAATTCATGAAGTAGCCCACTGATCAGCATGTAGTATGATCAAATTGCAATCACAGCACTTCCAATCTTACAACACTCCACATAATAATGAGAAATGTCTAGCAAGTATATAAATTACAACACCGCTATCATTTAAATACTTGCACATGTTTGCAGACAAATGATTATTACATGCACATAAAGACTACAGTTCCATGTAGCCATTCTTGAGCCTACGGTCCATCAACCATGTTAAGATGCAAGGAGTACAAACTTGTTACCAGTTTGATTAGGATACTGCAAGAAATTTTAAATGGTGACAGCAATCTATTGATACAAGGAGTAACTGTAGAAATGAAGACTTCACAACTCCATATGATAATTTCTCTTTTTTTGACCTTCACATGTTTCGTCATTAAATTAGATATGCTTCCTACCTGTATTTTTTAAAAGACAAAACATTTAATGACACAGCACTTTTCACCCTAAGTTAAAATTAGTTTGTTTGGGAACCAGCTGTGTCTTTCATTACCTACAGACTAAGAACACAGAATCAGCTTTTCAAAAAGTGATTAGGATACACTGAACTGGATTCATTTTAGATGAAACTAAAGCAGAGGACACACTTTAATAAAAAAGGGCCTTCAGATCAAAGGACCAAACTATTGCTATAAAGTACAAACCCAGAGCAGTCAGACACAGCATGAAAGTTAGATCCTCAGTACTCAATAAATCTTTCATCACACCGCACTTCTTACTCAGGTAGATACAGACAATAGATCCCGTCAGCAGGACACTTTGTTCCCAGCAGTCATTTTGTTGTATGTTATTGAAAGGATCCCATTATACCAGTGTGGAAGTGCAACTGAGCACAGCTTTCTTCTACTGAACTGCATTAGGCACCGTAAGTCAAAAGGTGATTATTCAATCTATCCTGGCAATACTGCTTTCGGAAAAAGAGTTTTGCTGGGAATAAGTGGCAAAACACACCTTCTTTCTTTTTTCAAGAAAAGCTTGTTGACTACTGTGTTGATGTAATTTGCTTCCTCCTGAATTACTAGTTGGAATATGATCAGCTGAAAGCTGTCTTCCTCATAATATAAACACTATAGCTTAGCCAACTGTTCAGCACCAGAGACCAAAATGAATAGTATAGAAGAGTCCCAATGATGGATTTCAACAAGGATCGATGTAGATGTAACTCCAGAGGTGGACAATTTAAAAAACCCAAACCATAAAAGTAACTGTAATAAGGAATCCATACGTAACGGAAAAATTGCTTTTCTTTTCACCTTTCTTCCTTTTTATACCAATTGCCTGTTCTTCACAAATAATTTTTTGTGATCATGGATACTACATTGAAATCCTGAAAAAGAGAAACATTTAAACTAAAAGAATCTGGGGCGGAAAAAGCCAGCAAGATGCTACCAGTCCATGCATATGTGAGCAAAACACAGAAAGAGAAAAAACGCAGCATCCTCATAGATACTCCTAATTAACCACCTCCACTGCTTATGTTCAAGTATTCTAGATTCCTAAGCTGTATATAGTTATCTCATGTCACTACTAAACTGTAAGAATAACTGAAATGTTAAGTGTTGTTTCATTCCTGCCCTCTAGTGAATTTGGGTGGCGGTGTTTGCAATGCAACTTGGAGGAGAAAAGACACAAGAATTTTCAATTGCCCTGGTGGTAAGCATAAGGTAACGATTTAAAATCAGCTCATTTTCTACACTATTCTCTTTTCTTATGCTATATGCCAACAACATTAGTGACATTCACTTTCAAGCTGATTATGACTCATCAGGTTTTGTGCAGTCAATCCCACACAATTAACGGTTTCTTATTTCTGTAAATAAGGCTCTTGCTTTTGTAGGTCCATTATAAGGTGCTCTCTTTTTCTTCTTTTCTTAAAAGACCAACATGCCTAAAGACCAAATAGCTCCTTTGTTTCATTGATCCCTAAGTAACTCTGCAGATTTGTTTGTTTTCATGGACAGAGCATAGTGGCAGGGTAATGAGGTGAAGAAGGACAGGACCTGAGTTTTAAGTCTGCAGACCTTCCAAGCGCAACTAATCCACTGCTGCAGCAGCTGCCCTAATTAACAAGCTTTAGAGTATGGAGAGTAGATGAGCTGCAGAGTGTGAAGCAAAGACCTTACATAACTCACTATTTACAGGCCAACTCACACATTACAAGTGGCTCACTTGTAGAATGGGAAGCAGAGCTAGCAAAAAAAGAAAAACTGAGTTCTTCAGTAGGTAACGCGATAGTACCAGAAAAATAAAGTGGATATGCACACTGTTAGACACCTGCAGAAATACATCTAGCACCATGAGCAAAAGTGGTGGCCCTAGTGGGAATGGTAGTGGGAAAAGTCAGATCATTCAATCACCTGTATTTCACCTAGTTGTTTTCCTTTTCAAAAACATGATTTCTAATTATCAGTAATAATTTCCCATGTAAATTTCATTTTCCAATCCCTACTGTCCCAAATACATACCAATAACCAATCATCTATACTGTTATACAAGCATGTGTGGACCTTACACAATACCAAATAATCACATTGAAGGAAATTTATAATTGCTTCTTAAAAACTGGATAAATGTCACAAATATACTACAGAAGAATACCCAACTAGGTTCTATATTTTATCTATTTCACTCTTAATTTCAGTTACACACTGCATGTATTAACAATACAAATTAAGCCTACATACTGGAAAAATGGGGTGAAAACAAACATGAGAGGGTAACAGAGGGCAATCATGAACAAGTGTAGAGGGACTCCTGTATGTGTCAGCTGTCTTTCGTAAATACAAGTAAATTATTATTCTTAACATACAGCTAGCAGACTGAACTTAGAATTCTAAGAACTCTACTGCGGTCAAGATGAAGTTTTCCCATGAGAGAAACAGAAATCAAGAGCTAGCAGGTTGAGTAAGAGCTGGCAGAAGTGTTGACAGCAGTGAAGGCAGAGCAGACACAGCTACAGAAAGCCTTAGATGAGTGCACCCATGTAAACTCAGCGGCAAACTGAAACGCGAGAAAAACCTCCGGGGGATGTATAAAGCAAAGCCGAAGAGGTCGGTCCCACCGACATGCTTGAAGAGCCAGAAGTGACGGAAACCTGTTCAAATCAATCAGCTGTTCAAATCAGCTGCGGCTGCGCACGACCGAGACGGGCGGCTCAGCTCCTGCGCCAGGCCGGGAGGGCGGCACGGGGAGGGCGGTACGGCTACCGCTACCGCTACCGCTACCGCTACCGCTACCGCTACCGCTACCGCTACCGCTACCGCTACCGCCGCCTCGCGGCCTCGGACCGGACCGCGGCCTCGGACCGGACCGGCAGGCCAGGGGCTCGGGACAGGATGCGGCTGCGCGACGGGAGCCGGGCCGGGCCAGGGGCTCCCCCGCCGCCGCCCGCCCGCCCGCAGCAGAGAGCGGCAGGAATGCCCGTCCGGGCCGCGGCCACGCTCACCTCGCTCCAGACGCACCGGCTCGCCCAGCGCCGCCATCTCGTCCTGCCTGGCCCGGCGGAAGTGACGTAGCGCTCCCGGAAAGGCGCGGGGCGAGGCGGCCTAGCCGGGACAACGGGGGCGATCGAGATATCGCAGCCCGTGAGTGGCGTGAGAGCCGCTGCGTTGCTCAGTCTGCATGTGCACAGCAGTACGGACAGTGCAAGCTAGCAGCGAGTCCCTGTGGAGGCCGGCAGCTGCGTGACTACCCGCCAGTGTACCGGGACATTATTCCTCTGGACTGTGTGGTGGCCGTATCCTGATGGGAATTTCAGTAGAAAATGTTCTCTCCGTTTTTTTCCTCATCCTTTAGCGTGACTGAGAACTATTTACACGCTTAAAACATCACACTGCGAGGGCAGATCTTTCTGTGCACCCAGAGTGCCCCTGGAGATGGAATATACACATATGTTAAACCTGTAAATAATGTTAAATATCCAAATATATACACACTCATATAGAGAGAAATATATACATAATATATGTTGTGTTATGGGCTGATAAGGGGGGGAGCAGTAGATGTTGTCTACCTAGACATCACCAAGGTTTTTGACACTGCGGAAAACCCAGTGTCCACAAAAGAAACAGAGGCCTGCAACTTCATTCAAATAAAGGGAGAGAGACCTCTATAGGCCACTAGGTCTCTCTCCCTTTATTCGAGTAAAGTTTGAGGACGCCTCTGTCTCCTCTGTGGACACTGGCTTTTCACAGCGTGATTTTCCGCACAACACTTGTCTCCCATGATATCCTCCAGACGCACCGGCTCGCCCAGCGCCGCCATCTCGTCCTGCCTGGTAACTAATAGATAAGCTCAGGAAATATGGGTTAGAGGAATGTACAGTGAGGCAGATCAAGAACTGGCTGAAGGACAGAGCTCAGAGGATTGTGATCAGTGGAGCAGAATCCACTTGGAGACCTGTACTCAGAGGCATTCCCCAGGGATCCATACTGGGTCCGGTCAGCCTGTTTATCAATGGCCTGGATGAAGGGATAGAACGCACCCTAAGCAAGTTTGCTGACCATACAAAACTGGGGAGAGTGGCTGCTTCACCTGAAGGCTGTGCTCCCATTCAGGGGGACCTTGATAGGCTGGAGAGTTGGACAGAGAGAAGCCTAATGAGGTTCAACAAGGGCAAGTGTAGGGTCCTGCACCTGGGGAGGAATTACTCCAAGCACCAGGACAGGTTGGGGGCTGACCTGCTGGAGAGCAGCTCTGCTGAGAAGGACTTGGGAGTTTTGGCAGATGACAGGTTGACCATGAGCCAGCAGTGCATCCTTGCAGTCAGGAGGGCCAATGGTATCCTGGGGTGCATCGGGAAGAGTGTGTCCAGCAGGTCGAGGGAGGTGATCCATCCCCCTCTACTGAGCCCTAGTGAGGCCACATCTGGAGTGCTGTGGTTCAATTCTGGTCTCCCCAGTTCAAGGAAGACAAGGAGCTGCTGGAGAGGGTCCAGTGGGTTCATCCATCCGGCCACAAAGACGGTGAGCGGGTCTGGAGCATCTCTTATGAGGAATAAGCTCTGTGAGAGTTGGGCTTGTTAAGTCTAGGGAAGACTGAGAGGTGATCTCATCAATGCATGTAAATATGCAGGTGTGAAGAGGGTGGTGCCAGATTTTTCGGTGGTGCCCAGTGACCAGACAAGGAGCAATGGCCATAAACTAAAACACAAGAAGTTCCACCTCAACATGAGGAAGAACTTCTTTACGTTAAGGGTGGCAGAGCACTGCAACAGGCTGCCCAGGGAAGTCATGGAGTCTCCCTCTGGAGACATTCAAAAGCCACTGGGACGAATTCCTACATAACCTGTTCTAGGTGATCCTGTCTTGATACAGGGCTTGGACTGGATGATCCCCAGTGGTGCCTTCCAACCTCAACTATTCTGTTATTCTGTGATTATTATACTTTATGTTTTGTATTATATATTACAATATCGTATTATATAATAAATATAAAAATATAAATAATATAAAATTATCTAAATATACAGTGAACAGTATATGTATTATGTATAATAGATATATTTTTATATGTAGATATACACATATAAATATTGTTCTGGCTGTGTGAAATGCAAGACATGCTTTATATTTCCTGTTTGGCACCAGTTTAATCTCTTTGTGGGGCTAATGTATTGAATTTACCATCTGTATTAAATCACTGCAAATACAAGCACGACATATTGTGTGAGTTTCTTCTGGAAGAGAGTAGGAGACTACTTCAGAACATGTATTTATATGCTCTTAATTTATTCTGAGGGTATAACTCTTCCCATTTGCCTTTGATTTTGTCTGCATTTTGTATTTTTTGCTTTGAAAGAGAATAGTTTTCAACAGGTCTCAAAAGTGTCTGCCAATGTGGCAGTGATGTACTCGCTTCTCTCTGTGATTTATTTTAATGTCAGTTCCTCTCAGTTTGAGGGATGCTGCATGTGCATTTCAATGAAAAGGTCATACAAATGGAATTTTGCAGGTGAACAGAATTAAATCCTCATAGACTAGTTTCCGGTGAGAAAAAGTGTTTTAGCAGCCGGAATTGTAGAATGCTTCTGGAATAAAATCCAGATGTTTCTATCAGTGATGCAGGAACTACCATTCTGTTAGAAGTGATTGAAATTTTAAATAACCTCCTCAGACTTTGGACAGATTAGCCTATGGAGAAAAATGAGTGTTCAGCAATATTTCATAAATCCTAAGACTTTTCCAAAGGACAGCTATAAGAATACAGGTTTAAACACATCTTTAAAGTGCCATTATTCTGACTTCAGTAAAGACTAACGATTCAGAAGTTAAAGCAGCTGCTTTAAATTTCCTGTAAACCCAGTGAACTGGGCAATGACATTATAAGAATAAGAAAATCTGAAAAGCAAATTTTAAGTAGTGCTTCCACTGTCTACTTGATAGCACTCTCCAGCTTAAACCATATCACTCCAGGAGTTTGCACTGATTTATACCTGCAGAAAAAAACCAGCAAAACAAACCAGAAAAACCAAACCAGAACAAAGTTTGGGTTTCTAGGTTGTGATCTGTGAAGAATATTGATAATGTAATTGTTAGCAGCAGACAGGCTTCAAATTCCAGTTGAAGAAGTGGAATGCCAGTGCAGGACCACAATGGAGGGAAGAAAAATAGGGCTACAGGCTATACAGAAAAAGAAAAAGCCATACATACTCACTTGCTTTTTCCTTTCTGAGGTAGTATTTAAGCATGCTGCTGCATTTTTACAGGACTGACTGATTTTTGCAGTGGTGTCTTAAGTTACAAAGCTAGGTATTGCTATGGCAGAAGTATTTTAGTGTGGTTTTTATCTTCAAATAAAAAAATGTACTTAAATTAAAGAAATAGCCACTGTGTAAGTTACAAGTCTATCTTGACCCACTATAAGAGAATGAACTGCTGAGTCTATAGCATGCTATATTTTTCTCAAGAAAAATTCAATCCATAAATGGATGCCAACAGATTAGGTATTAAGATGACAAACTGTGCCATTTTCATCAGGAAATCCCTATCCTGTTAAGTGTTTGGAGGAAAAAAATGTCTCAGAAGTGATTCCGAAAGAGTGGGGGGTGCTTCTCTTGAATTAGTAGGTAAATTTGGCTTTGTATTTGCATACTAGTAGCTGAGAAGCATGAAAGAGCTAAGCATTAAACTTTAATTGATGTATTTTGCTAGCTATAATGAAATTATTAATTTAGACCCTGTCTCACTCAAGCTTATGACATTTTTACCACTGTTACTTTACTTGTATCTTTATTGATGAATTTGCTTAGGTGTTACCAGCTGCACGTTAATGCCACATGAAACACTGGTCCTATGTGCTATAGGATCCATCAGCAGGACTTCTGGCTGACACTCTAGAGTCATTGCTGAAGGACTATCATGAATCAAGTGATATAGCCTGTGTTGTTATACCAGTTTGAAAGCAAACCAGTGTGAGACTTGAAATCAGAACTATAATTTAATAGGAAAATTAAAAATAAATGCAATAGTACAAAACCAGACAGAGTCAAGATACAACCTGACACCCCATCGGGCAGGGTGGTGGTAGCAGTCATATTAAATGGTGGCTGCAGTCCTCCTGAGGTGATAGATATGGTTCTCTTGAAGCACTGATCCTGTAGAAGGGTCTGGTCTTCCTCTGAAAGTCCAGTGGTGATTATGTAGCTCTTGTCCTCTGAGAATCCAGTAGGACAAGACTGCATGGGCTGTTCCAAACCTCAGATTATATCCAGGTAGGAATGCTTGGTTCCTCCCCCTGGGCGGAGCATCTCACAATGGGATGATGTAATTTTATGAGTCCTGCAGTGAGGCTTGATAGCCCATTAACAGAAAAACACCCCTCCGGAGGGAGTTATCAGATAAAGAACACTGCCCCACCTGGTTTTAACAGCTGGCTCATTAACAGAAGATACCTTCTGGAGGGAGTTACCAGGGATGTGTCATGGAAGAGATAAAGAACACTGCCCCACCTGGTTTTAACAGATGGTGATAGAATACATACTTTTGGTTGTATCTTACATTGTAACCTAAGACAGTTGTCATTGGAAAATAATTGCATTCCCAGTCCAAGAGAAAATGGAAATCAGTCTCAAGTGTAAGCTAATTTAAAATGAGGGTATAGTTTGCTTTAGGTGAGAAGTCTTGGTGTGTAAGAAGTTAATCCATAAAGAAGAAGATGAGCTTTCTTTATAGATTAATTTGCAAGGTTTTAGTATTTTCATGATAGTGTCTTACCAGGCAGCCAAAAATGTGGCCCTTTTTTTTCTAGATGTTAGACAGAGGTGAATGCAAACATGACATGATATAGTCTGTTATTACCTAGACAAGATGCAGGTAGAACAATGGTTCAAGAGACTTTGTTCACTTTCTTTCAGGCTGCTCCTCAAGTACAAGATCTGGACTCAAGCTTTTCATGAGAAAGAGACACTCTTTAAAGCTGTGCAAACAGTCATTCTCATGAACCTCTCTCCTGGGAACACCCTCATGATCATCATCCTATGAGAAGAATAAGAATATCAGAAGAGTAAGAAAATCACATGAGTTGTAACTAGCTTTGTCTCCATATAATTCTATCAGTGTGTAAATTTTGTCTTAGTTCTGTTGGAAACTAGAACTTCCCCTCTCTTTGGACCTATATATGTGTATTATATATATGCATATATATATATGTGCTGTATATTCTTGTATTAACAGGACTAATCCATAGTGGTCTTGTAGCTAGGCAGTATTTTCTTTCACATCCAGCTGACATGAATTTAGTTAGAAGGAGGGTCTATAAGATTCTTCAGATACTGAAGAAGACATTGAAACAGTTTTCTAAAATTTCATCATTCCAATAACAACTTTAGAACTGTAACAGTGCTAATCAGTGTATTATTTTAATGCACAGATAGTACAAATCACACCCTTGCAGCATTTATTTACATATGTGTTCTCACATGCATTCAAAGTGCTTTCAACATTTTTAGGCAAGTATTAAGTCCAAAAGGAATTTAATATATGTTATTACTTAAATAATTACCTAGCTAATTGCTGTAGAAGGTATGGATGTGCCCAGTTACCTCTCAGGAGGAAATGGCAATTTTGTAACACGGTACACCAATATGAAAAAGAAAATTGACTAGTATCAGAACATGTGCTTATAAAAATTGCAGAGGACTCTTTGCTGTCCATGAAAAACAATGTCTCCTTGAATTAACCATGATAGGACTTTTATTTATGATTCATGGCAGAAAAGAGAGTGCAAATTCAATTTTTAGGTTATCAAGACATCTCTTGCCTCAGGACTATGATGTTGGTAGAATTTTATTGCATTAATACCACTGAATTTAATCTCTTTAAATCATTAACAGTTGAATTAGTATTTTCAATTTCAGCAATACTTTGATTCACTGACCTAGTCCAGGGTGAGTTTCATGGTCTGCCACACACTGTGACTGATTGCTGTTGTCCCTGTCAAAGTTCAGGTGCATCTGAAGGACTTGGTACCTTTTTGGTCATGCAGATACTAGCAATTTTTTCTGTCTTCGTGTGAAAGAAGATATTTTTACTCTGCTACATGTTACAGAATATGCATTTTGATAGATCTCTCTCACACTAGTTGATTAGCATGTAGAAAAAGTTCAGCATTTTGTAAGTGTCACCTAATCTCCATGTGAATTATGTTTTCCACATAAAATTTGATTATATGAGTTGTCTCTGAATTTTTCTAGTCATTCCTGGTGAATGTGGGAGCACATAGCAGATATATAGAGAGCTCTGCCTCTTACACTTTTTTTTTAATCTTGTCAGTGTCAAACCCTGCCCGCCCCCAGCCTTTTCTATAGATGAAAATGCTGTTTACTGATGACAGGACTGACAGAAGCAGTAAAGTCAAACTGTAAAGTCAGTGATGCATCTGTCCTGGGGTGATGTTATGAGGCTTCTTTATTCCTTAACCATCTGCTTAATGCCCAGGGACACTGTATCTTTAAGATGGACCCAGGGGGCAGGGCTGGAGCCACGGGATCCAGGTGCGGGTTGGTTCAGTGGCTCAGTCCAACAGCTCTGGCTCAGCCGTGCCAGGAGGCAGTGTCCAATGGACTCAGCCGTGCTCGGGAGGGAGTGCACTGGGGGCACTGCACTGCTTCTTGGTGGATTTTTGTTCCCTCTAGCTGGAAAAAAGGTTTTGGGTTTTTTTTTCCCTTCCCTCCCCCTGGCCTCCATACCTTCCTTCCCTTCTCTCCAGTGTGTGGAGCCTGCAGGGTGGCCCCAGCTAGTCCGAACCCTGAGAAAGGCCAAACTGTTTCACCTGCTGTGAGGTGGAGGACTGGTGCCGGAAGATCAACAGGTTTTTTTTCCATCTGCCCTGCTCCCGGCTGCTGTGTGGACTCCCCTTCCCCGAGACTGGCGGGACCATTTGCCAGCCATGTTTTTTCCTTCTCCGGGCATTTGTTGTATTTTGAGTTTTTTTTCTGTTCTGCCCTGTTTTGTTCTGTCTTAATAAACAGTTTGGGTTTTTTTCCACTTTTCACCTGCTGTTACCAATTTGTTTCATTGGTGGAGGAAAGGGGAGGCCCTTTCCCTTTGGAGGAGGTGCTCATTCCCAAGCATTTCCTCCTAAAATTTTGTCTCCAAAACCGAGACAGCATCTAAATGCTAATTACAATTAATACTCAGAATAACTAAATGCATCTGCTTTGTTTCAGAGGAAAATAGTTGATCTTGCACGTTCTTTTTTAATAAAATACACAGTATCTGTGAAAGACCTGATACAGATGAGACTTGATGTTACGGCAGTGGTCTGGTGGTTGTAAGCCGTAACCTTCCAAAAACGTCTCCAGCCAGGAGGCACTCGGCAGGCTACCGCACACACACATGCACACACAAACCGGATAGCTTCTTCAATAAGTTGACGGCAAGGAGTCTACGGGAGAAGTTTATTCCAGCCACGCGTGTGGAGTAAGTCCAGGGAGGGAAATGAGCAGCGAACAAAGACAGGACGAGGACAGAGTGAAAGTGCAATGGTCCAGATTTATATACAGGGTGGGTAGGGGTGGAGAGAGAGCATCAGGTACCAATAATCTGAGGGCATGGGGTTGGTGCATAGGCGGGACTAGGGTATGGGAGCCAATGGGGAAAGCCTGAGGGAGTGGTGAGGGAGCAAGGACCAGTGGGGAGAACAGGGAAATAGGAGAACCTTCTAGATAAGGTAGAAAGGGGCGGGGAGGCCAACGGGCCAACTGGGGAAGTAGACCTGGGGTACGTTAACATAATGGAACAAAGCATCCTGGTAGAGGCCTTTTCTGTCACCATAACCTAGGAGTGCCTCCTAGGGCTCTTCCCTCCAGGGGACCCTCACAGTGCCTCAGTCAACAGGCCCACCAGCTTCCACAACTTGATGCATCATCTCCAAGGTCTTTTCCAACCTAGTTGATTCTCTGATTTTGTTGATTCTGTGAGACATACCTTACTGTATGATGTAGTAAACATACACTGTAGTACAGCTCTGCAGTAACCACTTCACCATTAAGTTTTGAAGGAGAGCAAGCTTCTATTTACAAAACAGGATACTATTATATATTAATAGTATTAATATATTATTTTACATTAATAGTATTATCAAATAGTATAGTATTCCATAACAAACCAAAATCTCCTTTCCAACATTAATTTTATAGAACTTAGAATTTTCCATATGCAAGTGGTCATAACACAATAACTAAGCTGGCAAAGTTCTCACCTATAAGCATATTTTCCTTGGTACAAAACTGAAATTATTTAGGGAATGAAATTGTATTAATTGGTGAATTTCAGAAGAAACAGAGAATGTTTCATTTCACCTTGAATGGGATAGGAATGTGTTTTGAAAGGACTGTTTGTAAGTTGTGTCCTTCTGTAGAGTCACAGAGATAAGTTAATATTGAATTAGCAACCTTTGCCTGTCTTTCAAGTGTTTTTCTTGTTAACGTGGCCTGTGACACAAAGCAATGGGAAAACGTGGCAACTTAAAAAAATACTGTATTTTACCTTATGAAAAGTTATTTATACTGTTAAAGTTTTGAGTTTATTTTAAAAAAGAAGTGGTGTTGAACTGAAGCTACCCAAAATAGATTTGGCAGAATAGCTTTTTGTTAGGAGTCTATAAACATGCTGAATCTCTTTCTGCTTTCATCACTGGAAGCAATGTGTGGCCTCAGCCTCTGGGAAGGCTGATCAAAAGAAGAAACTGCCTCTGCACTATGCTCTACTTCCTACTTGAACTTGGCAGAGCTTTTTGAGTGGGAAAGGGGTGGAAGCTGCAAATTCAGTGTGTGTCCTGCACAAATACAGGCATGAGTTAGCAGTGAGGTCCAAAGTTCAGTTTTTATTGAACTACACCCTGCAAGGAAGTAGTTCATAAGGGGAGGATGTTTCCTGCTAAAATATAATATAAATATCCATAAGGCCTTTCATAAAGAGACTTAAGGAAAACTTTCCAGATCTTGATTATCACACACACAAAAAAATCACACTTACAAAAATACTTGTAGGAAAATACTTTTACTACGTATTAGACAACCATTGGCTCTATGTAATGATTTCAGTGCTTTATAACACATAGAAGCCTTTATGTTGCCAGTCTTAATATATTCCTTTTCTGGTGCTGTCCTGGTTTTGGTCCAGATCAGCGGGAGCAGATGTGGCCAAAGCCCAGATGTTACTCAATACCCATCCTGTCACTGCCAGGGGCAATGTCTTGCTTCTGAGAAGAAGGACATTGCTTTCCATGGAGCAAGCATGTCAGACGGAGTGGTGGGGTGATGCTGGTCCTGATGGGAGGGAGTAATTTGGGTGATGTAGCTTTGATCAGGTTGAGCTGTGCACTCTCTCTTTTATGTACTTTTATGGTTAATATTGTTGCTGTTACTGTTCATTTTCTTATCTCATTGCTGTTTCCAGTAAATTGTTCGTATCTCAGCCTGTGATCTTTGCCTTTTGCTCCTCCAGTTCTCCAATCTGCTGCAGCAGAGAGGTGTACGGGAAGAGGGTGGAGGGAAAGAAGTGAGTAAGCGATGTGTGGTTTTGGAGAGTCTCGGTGAGGGCACTAAATTGGTGAGTACTGTTCCTAAACCATGATAGCATTAATTGGCACCCAACTTGAGTCACAAAGGGTTGAGATAACAACAGATCTGCCCAGAGCAGGTTGGAAACAAGTTTGATCTAAGCATTTGCCGTATTAAGTCTGGAGCCACTGGTCACAGTGTTGCTTGGTCTGTTGTTGTGGGTGTGGTACCTAACCCTGTACATGTTTCCATATATGCAGTATGTTCCCATCATGGTGCTCTTTTTCAGAGCAGGGGGAGGGATCAGGATTGCTTTGTTGCTGTACAGCAGAATATCAGTTTATGACATGATTACATCAAGGGCAATGGGGGTGTTTTGCCATTCA